>CABEGB010000617.1:525369-577869 GCA_901521435.1 Crematogaster levior
TGCATAAAGTCTGCCGCAACCTATGATTAATCTTTCGGATATTTGAGACAATTTTTTGCGGTAGGATGTCGATGTATAAGTTAATTATTTATTTTAATTATCGTTCCCTGGAAGCAGATCGGCAATGAGCCTTAGCTAATTAGAATTAACAATTAATATACCATAAACAAAATACATTTTCTATTATTATAGCGCAACTCATAATACGTCGACATTTAAAAAGATTTATATCTGATATATTTATATCTTTTTGACAACTTACGTCCATTTTAAGATCTGTAATTTATGTCAGAATTTAGGACTGAATTCTATAATTTTATACCAAGTGTGTCCTTCAATGTGTTTGGCACATATTTGACATGTGTATTTTGCGTATAATTTGATTCTTCAAATGTTTTTTGCATATTAGTTAAAAATAGCACATAAAATTCTGTCCTAAATTTTGAGACAACAGTATAGTCATTTGTTATAGCTTAGCAGCCTGCAAATCTATTGTATAAATAATATGATGACGATCGGAAATAAACAAACGAGATGTTACACTAGATTATATTGCCTTCCTAAAAAGAAAGTCTTAACACCAGAAATAAAAATTTTTCAAATTTAGTATTTATAATAGTTTGACCCATTAACATATTAAGATTGTGAGCAACTAACAGAAAGCAAGTAACATACTAAAGAAAAATATCTCTTATGCCAATTAAAGCATTCTTGCTTCAAAAGTGTTGCTTGAGGTGTTTTTTTTTTAGTTTTTAATTAAATTTGGTTAAGATATTTTTTGTTAGCAATTTAAAAGTATTAGGGAAATGGAGAGATAAAACTTTTTTACATAGAAAAATTCTAGAAAATGATTCCAAAACCATAAGATGAACATAATACAATTTTTCTTAAAGGTTTTTTTCCTTAGTAGTACAATAATCAAATTATGTGTATGTGCGTGTGTGTGCGCGCGCACATAATAAATAAAACAATAAAAAAAAGTAATAAAAAATATATTCGTAGCGGATGTGCCGGCAAAATATCGATATACGAATCTGAGACGGGCAAGTTGTTACACTCCAACTACGAGCATACAGCTGACATCCTGATCCTGAGTTTCTCGCCAAATTTCAAATATCTCGTTTCGACCGCATATGACAAAGTAATCCGAATATTTGCCTGGCCGGAAATGACTCCTTGTTACGATATTAAGTTTTTCAAACTCATAAAGGTATGAAATATTGTTCAAGCGTAATCCTTATATAACGAAGTAAAGAGATTCGCATACGAATTATCCGTTAATACTCATTCGTGACGCTATCGGTGTATGATATTACGAAAAATATCATTCAAATTTAATCGATAAATAATTCGGCGTACGTTAAATCTGCGGCTTCGCGAGAATTTTATTTAACGATTCAATATAATATAAATAAAGATCGAGTAATTACGAAGATAATTATTCAAGTGTAATTCTTCAAGTAGTTCTTCAAGTAATTATTGGTGTAAAACAAATTCGAGAAACGAGTATCTGTCTACTTTGAATGTTCGCAAATAAAAATTAATGAAAAATGATATCAATCTACTTATCTTCAACTGCTGACCGAAACGTTCTATGCAAATCACACATTTTTCCAATAACAAGCGATAAAGATGACAAAAGTGAAAAGTGTTCGTACTTAACAGGCGATCGCCTGGCATCCGAAAGTGCCCGGCTTGCTTTGTATGGGAAGTAACGGTGGATCGTTGTCATTGTGGAACGTCAACAAATGCACGATGATAGCCTTTGTGCGTGGCAAGTTCAATGGTTGCGTGGAAAATCTCGCTTGGAATAAGTTAAGCGGCGAGTTGGTCGTGTATTGGACTTACAGGGAGGAGAACAACCGATACGCCATCGTCACCGTGCTCGCCAGTTTCAATCGGGTCGTCGACGTCCTGCCACTGGATAAAGAAACGCAACTCTCCTTTTTGAAGTTTAATGCCACACACGAGCAACTGAGTATACCCTTTTTTTCTTTTTTTTTTGGAATAATTTAGTTAAAAAAAAGTCTACAAAATGAGAGTAGCACATTTTAACAAATCGCTGTTTGTGTAAAAATTTTTAACAAGTATTTGATTTCAAAATTTATCGAAGACTATCACTCGCTTGAACGCGGAATTTGATTCTTTCCACGTGGAAAGAGAAAGCATATGTTATTATTAAAAGTAAAAAAATTATCAAGTAATAAGAGAAAGTAGATCTTGAGAGTCAAACGCGGTTCAATTAGTGAGTTAACTTTATTTAACTCCACTCTTAACAATTTAACACAAATTATAAATTATACATAGTAGTAGTATTAAAATCACGTTTCGGGTCTCCACTTCTTCAGTGACGTGTGATAAATAAATTAAAAATTTCACACTCCTCGAAAAGTATGCAACAAGCTGCTCCACTTTTCCTTATTATTAAATATATTTGCTAATTTTAATATTAAAGATCGATTATTAATCTTTTATCTAAAAAATCATCTTTTATTTTAAAAAATTGTAATTGATAAAAATCTTTTAGGTAGACGTGATCTTTTAGGTGAGTCGGACCTCGTGTAATTAACAAAATAATCAGGACAAGAAGATACGCAGACGTAATTGCGCAAACTATAAAATATTATTTTATCCCTATACAGGGATAACTATAAAAGATGTCATTGCGTAAAATATAAAATATTATACAGGAAATAGTTAATTTATGACGATCAGTTAAACATTTCAATTTAGATTGAAACCTGTTTTATTTTTTATTTTTAATAGTAGATAAGCAACGAAGTTAAAGCCGTTACCATGATGAGGCAAGATAACAAAACTCGCAATTCGCAATTTATTCATTTGAAGACGTTTGTCTTTTAAATTGTCTTTCTTAATATTTCAAAAAATTTTGAAATTCTATAAAATCCTTTGATTAGTAAACTTTCGAAGGTTTAAATTTTTTCTTGAGTTATAGGCTTAATCTATTTTTTCTTATATCGCTAATATTTTTCAGAGAGATTCTTGCTGTTGCTAATGCACTCTGTTATCATAAATTTTCATAATTCTTTAAGTGATACATTTCCGTTACGACGGTAACCTAATAGTAAGTGCAATTTTCATATAATTTCTTTGAATTTCGTATCATTTTTCTTCTCGTTTACTTGCGTGTTCTTCCGAAATACGTTGCTCCTTGACTGCATATTACAAGATGGACATTTTCGTTCTCTGGCTTATGTGTCAGGTTTGTTATCTAGATTGCATTTATGTGTGTTGGCTTGGATCTCTTTTACTTCTGATTAATAGTTTAAACACATTTTTTTACTATTACCTTTGTCCTTTTGCCTTGTAATCTTCAAGGAAATAGAAATCAATTTTAAATTTGCTGGCGCTGACGTGAAAATATTATAAACTATTGTTTATATATTGAAAGAAAAGAATAAGAATTTTTGTATTTTATTCGACGTTGTATAACAACGATTTTTAAAACTTTGACTTCATTGTTATTTTTCGTTTTTACTGAAAAGAGCTCCGATGTTAATCAAAATACTTAATGAATTGATAAATTAAATAATTTATTAATTATTATTATTTATTATTTATTATTATTTACTATTAAATTTATTACTTTTGTCGTCCTTGTTAATATTGACTACTGTTAAGTTTATTGGCTATTACAATATGACCCAATTATTCTCGTCTATGTCATTGATACGAATTTGTTGATATTTCTTTTAAGAAATTCAAAATTTCTCTGATCTAGGATTTTTCCGCGTTTGACGGATTTCTCTTTTAAATAAGAAAAGAATAAGTGAACATTTATTTACATAAAGAGTTCGTTGTCAACAGAATATTTGTTAAATACAAATAGTGACAGACTTCTGCATAAAAATAATGAGACCTAAAGCGACAAATTCGCGTGTTATGCCTCAAGAGATATAATATTATATAAGTACTTACAAAAATAAAAATATTATAAGTATTTACAAAAAAAGATAATAGACAAACGAGAAATACAAGATGTCTTCGAAAATAAACATTATGTTTATTTAGTTTTTAAATAAATTGATTTGTTTGTTTAAAAAAATTTTGATTTCTAGTTTGAAAATTTTTTACTTTTCTTGTAAAATAGTTTTTCGAGAGATAAAAGGAATCATTTATCTTAAAATATTATTCGTTTCGTTTAATCTAGTTTCTTATTGGTCATATAAAAAAAGAATAGCGTAATCTTTAAAAATAAAGTGTCTTCTCTTCTCTTTGATATCGTTTTAAAATGCAATTTCCGATAAGTGAATGGAAACTGATCTTAATTAATCAAAATTTTGCTGTTACTATTAAATTACTGTGCAAGTATTCTCTGTTTCAAAAATGAATGTAATTAGCTTGATGTGTTAGTGATTTTATATATATATATATATATATATATATATATATATATATATATAATCAGTATTTTTCATTTTTGAAGGAGAGAATACTTGCACAAACGGATTAAAAAATAAGAAAATGTTTTTATTTTTGATACTTGTTTTGATGTTGTTTTTAATGGAAAATGAGATTATTTAACGTCACCTCTCTGAAATATATTTCCTTTCTTTCGAAACACTTTTCTTCAACTGTACTCAATTTGAACATCTGTTACAGTAACGTTTTGCAGCAGTAACGTCTGCTCAATATGGAATTTTTTTGGTAACGAGAAATCATTCCAAAGACGTATGCCTCTCTATGGTTCTGCACGGCGGAGACAAGGAGTCATGGTCCACAATCCGATTCGATAATTACTCATTTATTTTAAATTTTACGATCTATAGCTCGTGATATATATATTATTTATGATATATATATATATATATATACACACATATATAATATATAAGTTTATATATACATATATATATTATATATACAATATGTATATGATATATATATATATTATATTTATATTTATATGTATATATCATAAATAATAGAATTTATCACACATTGGTATCGATATTTCAGTTGATAGATTAACACATTCATGACTCATAATTTGTCAAATATTAACATTTTCGTCAGCTTGCTCCATCAAAAAATTTTTTTCGTGAAAACTGTTGTCTCTATAGATGACGTCATCGTCTTCAAGATATTCGAAGACGCATATAATATCTAATTGTTTCAATCTGTAATATACATACCAATCTTGCAATACGTGTATGCTTACGTGTACGTCTCGTATTCGAATATCTTGTGATTCTACGAATCTAATCAATGAATTCGATGTCTTTTCTGTATTGTTATTAAACTATTCAAAGTAATGATTTTAAGTCAATATTAATCAATATCAATTTGTACATTCTTGAAATCGGCTCTTTTTGTATCTTTATGTACACTGAGAAGAAAGTCTTGAACAAAAAAAATATTTCTTGATTCAACTATATATATGTAGCGGTCACAAGCTGCAAGTAAATATTTGTTAATTCACAGGAATATGTGTGAATTTAAAAAAATGCTGCCAACTACGTATATAGTCATCAACAACTTTTTTTCTCAGTATAACATCTTCTTTATAGAGACGAATTCTTGGACAATACTAATCTTACAAAATAGAAAGTCGTAGACTTACCAGACTTTGCTTGGAGATTTTCTTTTTGATGACTTATTTTTTCAATTATACTAGCGAATTTTATTAGGTTAGCGTGTCTCATGGTATCATCAATACGTTATATGATACGTTTATAATGTAATTTTTTACGAAATTTTACACAAAGTATGTCTGTAATGCTCTCTTACTTCGTAATCTAAGGACAAAATTTTAAAGTACACAAAGAAAATTGTTTTTTATTTTTTAGTTTTTTATTTCATTATAGACTTTTAATATGCATTTAATTTTGACAAAGAGATAATGTGAATTAGAGAAAACATAAATTTTACGATGTATTACACAGGCGAAATGGCATATTAAATATGTATATAGTGAACATTTATATAATGTAATGAGATCAAATATATTAGACGCAAAATTATAAACAAGTAGATCGTAAAAGAGCTTGTTCCGAAGTGACCGTTGCTGCTGCAATTAACACGACGCACAGCGCAGATAATTGCAGTTCGGTAAATCTTATGGCTCTAAGAGGCCATTCAGAAGCGTTAATTTAGCGACGGTCATAAGATGTAATTTTGCACTGCGCTGTGAACAGTCGACTAATCTTAATATAGATGTAACAGATCAGCAACAGCTCGCTATGTAAAAAAGATTAATACGTCGCTCGGCAGAGGACTTAGATACTAGCTAGTTTTTCGGATTTCATCAAGTCATTATACTTTCTAAAACATATAATGATTTAGCGTATTAGTAAAGATCAGAAGAAAGAAATGTATAATACATATGGACAAGAGAAATTGCGGATACTGGTTATTCGTTGACGGTGGTTTATTTCTATTTTTATATGCAAACTTGCCTGAGAGATAGAGAGAGAGGGAGCGAGAGAATATTTTATATTTTATTTTTTTTATATCTTTATCATATAATGTCATATAGTATAATGTTTTATTGTTTTCTTTTGATTTTGTTTTATGCGAAATAATTATTAGATTTTTTATTTATTATTGATACGTGTAACAAAATTTGTTGAAAGTTTTCCATAAAAAAAAAATTTTATTTATGTTATATGTTTTCTCTCCTTGACGTTTAGCTGAGACAATGATTAATTAGATTCGTCTTCTTCTTCTCTAAAATTCAACTTTCTCCAATAATTATTATAAATTTAACAATAATAATTTTAACAATTTTTAGTTTCTATTTCTAAGAATCTGAAAATTTTTCACTTTAATAAGATGGATCTTCTGGAGAGTCGGTAGTTTTACTACCGCTAATTAAATTATAAAAACTCTCTTTTTACTAGTGGTTGTATGATAAAGGTAATAGTTTCTCAAGTTAAAAATTCTTATCAAAAAATATATTTATATTTATCTTCAATAAAATTATTTAAAATATGAAAGTTGAAAGAACTCTTGAGCATTAATTTTTCGATTTGGCAGATTTTGTTTAAATTTAGTTTAATTTTACCTTCTTGTCATGATTTTTGCTGTTATTTTAATATCAATTTTTTTCTCTTATTTGTCTACATTTTAAGTAATTGTTTTGTTTTTATTGTAATAAATTTTAATCATTACAAATTTTAAATGTTGGAACATATTAGGAAATATATTTACATTGGTCTCGTCCAAAGTGACAGTATATTATTGAACTCGCGTCGAGTTTGCATTAAATTTGCGTCGCGAATAGTTAATTCATTTTCAGGTCTTGCAAAATTTTCTAGTCTACGTATTACGAAAATTTTAGGTATTGTATCGATTAACTGCATAATTAAGCTTCGAACATAATTTAGCATTACTAATATTTCATTTGTTATAAAACATAATTTTTAAATATGAGGCTTTTTACAAATAACACACTTTTTATAAGTAAAACTATAAACAAAATAAAACACAAACCGAAAAAAATCTTATTATATGTTTCTAGAATATTCTAAGGATACCGAACATCTTTTCAAAGATAAATTATTTGATAAATTTGAAATTAATTTTTCTTGACAAAAAATATCGCAAAGCAGTGACATTATAATAATATATTATCATATTATAAATATATTATTATATTTAATATAAATATATACTACTATACTCTCTTTCTGTATAAATACATTATTATTATCATCACACATTAACTTTCAAATTATAAATTCTCCTTTATAAAAGAGAAGTTTCTCGCTAGTTAGTAATCTAATTAATTTTTTTAGAGCTAAATAATAAGATTACATTCCAAAATTTATTTTAATAGAAATTTGATTTGAAATTTATATGATAATGTAAAACATAGGAAAGATAGGCATTTTGTCATATTCATAGTGACATTTTGTCTATAAAAAAATTAACTATAAGTTGAGTGTTCGGATTCTTATGATATTGATTCTTATGATTACTTTATCTATTTTGCTTTATAATGTCACACAATTAATATATATAAGAGAGCTTCATATTTTTTTACCTCATTATTTCCTCATTAATATAATTAAGATAATATATCATATTACACTAGTTATGTTATATAAAAATTTTTACATCTGTATTATTGTCGTGTATTCACTAATTGTGTTATTATAATAATGAACTATACATGATTATTGGCTGGCGTCAAGGAGACGTAATTGTAATTTTCAGTTTTAATTAAAAATTAAAAAATAAAGAAGTTCATTTTTTTGCATTTAATTCTTTAATCGTGTTTGTGCTTCTCTTTCAATAATTATACTTCATAATTATAGAAAGATATCTTTGAAGATATATTCTCTTCTGCAAGCAACACACGCGAAAAAAGTTCTTGTAAAAAAATTATAAAATTACAAACAAAAAATCGCTGTTTACTCCAAGACGGTCCATTTGCGATTCTACAACAAAAATTTTTTCTTTTAATTCAACGAATACTCAGAGTATTCAGAGTATTCGTGAGTCTTTTTAACATCCTTCTCCCCCGTCCCTCTGTATTTCCTAGGGCACGTGGACGCGCGGATGCATCAATGACCGTGAACGCGCTGACTATCGGCAATGTTGCACGTCCCAGCTCGTCCACACACGAACACCCGCTGACACACGCGGTAGAAAAGGGAGGTGGAGAAGCGGGCGAGAGGAATATACACGAAGAAACATGCGAGCACGCGACACGCCACGGAGAACACGCGCAATTTCGCAATGCGCGAAGAATGCCGCGAGTGCAGCTGCAGGTCGTTCGCTTGCTCGCTTGCCCGCTCGCTCTTCTGCATCCGGATTCCAGCGTAAGGAAATCTCGAGCGAATCGGATAGAAGCCGCCGTGCCAGGGAGATCGGATGGAGTCTGCGAGGAGCGGTCTTCCGAATTCGACTCGGAAAGAAAGAGAGAAAGAGAGAGAGAGAGAGTCCGAGGGGAAGCCGGAATTCGGTAGTAACGGTATATGGGAAGCGCGACGCGCGTAGGCGGACGTCCTTGATTCCGAGGATAGCGATCAAGACTCCTTTTAGCCCTCTTGTCCTCGCACCGTCCGCATCCTTCCTCGGACACCCCCCGCCTGATTGGGCTGCGATGGAACTGGATTGCAGGACCGGTCGCGCAGTCACGTGTCGATGACTTTAGCAGGAATCGATGACCGAGGGGGAAGTTGTACCCTCCTCTCGATTGGACCGGAAGAAACAAAATCTCGAAACTCGCATGCGCGCGTGTTTTGTGTATTGATATCGTGTATATCTATTTCTCTTCTATATACACGTATATTTTGATTCTGTAGATATTTTTTCGCTAAAGCGTATCATACGGCGCGTAAAATCATAAATTAAACTTTATTCTGAATTTCGCCTAAAGTGCGGTTCGTGGAAAAACAGGAGGCCCAAAATAGCGACAACTCCGAAAAGAGAAAGAGATTTACCGCTATGTGGATCGTGGATAAGAGCCGCGAATAATTCATGTCATTAATAATCTTACCGACAAACTAGCGCTACCATTTAAACGATCCCAGACGATGTAACATCGATCAACCATACATCGTGAAAGACTGACAAATTATTGTCCAACGTAATGTACTGCTTTTACATCTATCGCTTTTATAACACATCGCTCGCGTTTGACCAAACCGCCGCGCCGCGCCGTGGTGGTGCTTTCGATTAAATTGTTTAACGAAAATAAACGCCGTATTTACCATATGTAACAATGCTCAATCTTTTCAATCGAATTTTTGATTATTTTACGCTTTAAATAAGCGAATAAATAAATTTTCGATTCGGAGTCGTCAATTTTGTGTGTGTTTCACATTAAAAAATCGATAAAATATACTCGGACATGTATGAAATTAGCCCCGTGCTTTTTGAGTTTTATATTTTTCTTTATTATGCTGCATTGTGCTAATTTATGCCGTAAATATCGCATTACAACTCAATAACTTTCCATACAGCACCGAAAGATTGCAGGAACATCGCACAGACATTGTTCGGAAATATTGTAATATTGCGTGGAGGTTGCAAAATGTTTCCGCAACATTGCTGCAAGATTGCAACAATGTTTAAATGTCCGCCCTCAGAAACATTTTAATGAAACATTCTAGCAATAAATAAAAAGAAACAATGCTATATCAATATTACAGTGAAAGGTAGTTTTATATATTGACACATACATTCCATATTCGCTACTTTAAATTTCAATGAATAAATAATATTGTGATTAGTAGATATCATATATAAAATGTGACTTTAAAATATTATGTATAAATATAAAATATTACTTTAAAATATCATCACTTTTTATGTGTGATGTAAATATTATTTATTCGTTGAAATTTCAAATATTGGATATGACATGTATGTCAAACGTATGAAATTACTACCTTCCATTGTAATTATATACTTATAAAAGCTACACTGAAAAAACTACTGTAACTTATTTCCAATCATTGTATTTTGATAAAATGTTAAAAAAACTCATATAAAAATTGTAAGCTCTTTTTTTTGGAGGCTTACAGACAACCACTGGCATTTTTGTTAGGAACCGCCAACTGTGAGATTCCTTAGAATCAACATAGCGGATAATTGTACTGCGCTCTACTTTTTGTGAGACTAATAATCGTACTAATTAACCAAATTTCCGTTGTCAATTGGTAATAATGCAGCAATATTGGTTTCGGTGAAATATTACAATTGTATCTCTCTGAAATGTCTGCGCAATATTACATTGTAACTTACAATGTTGCAACGTTCCTGCAATGTATCTAGAAGCTTTTGTCCTGTATGGGTTGAAACATTTTTCTTAAAAACTGAAAGAAATCAAATTTTTGCAAGCTCCGCACTTTCGAAATTTTGAATTTTTAATGTATTGTGTTGGTACATTTGTACTGATTTGTGTTACAAAGAAAAAAATATCGATAATTAAAGCAATTGAAAAACAATAAAAAAGAAAGAAATTCTTACTAGTCCTGCATTTTTTCGTGATTGAACTCAATTTTCTTTCTTGAGAAATGACATTTCTCTTGGCATCAACTTATGTCATATTGTGCCGTTAAGAAAATTTTAATATCTTATTTTATGAAAAAATTAATAAAGCTAAATAAAGAAACATATATAAGTTGTACACTGCAGCGCAAATATAAAATTTTTGCAAGTTATACTCTTTTACGTTAGATATAAACTAAAATCAAGTGATAATCAACAGGAGATGAGTAAGGAAAGTATTAAGGAAGTTGGAATGATTGAAATTCAACTGAAGAGAGAATGAGATGTAAATAGTTTGACTTGTGCCGTACTATGCTAAACAGACGCAACTATTTTTCCCAATAATAAGATAATCGGTACAATTTGCAAAATTCGATTACCTGTTTACAGTTCAGAAGTTACGCAATTGCCTTAATTTTCCTAATACTTGTAACCTATCATTGTCCCTACCACTTTGCTTGTTCTGATGCCTTTTTATCATAAGTTGTGCTATTTTAGCACAATCTGGCACAACTAAAAAAAAGGTCAAATTTTGTCACTCTCACTTTCCTTTTTTATTTTATCAAATTAATCCCCCCCCCCCCCCCCCCCCCCCCGTAGATTTTGAGTAACACAGCTCAGAACGGAATTCGAGATTATCTGTTACCGTTTACAAGTTATATAAGTTTGAAATTTTTTATTTCTAAAAATTTCTGATATTTGATTTCTTTGTCAACACTGCGAAATTTAGCGATCTGAGAAAATCTTGTCATTTGAAAAAGTTATTGAAAGTTGTTCTCTCTAACAATATCCCGTACAATCCGGCACAACTGAAAAAGTTCGAAAATGTATAAAATATTTAATGCATCCTCTTTTTTAAATGTATATTAATCCCCAAAGTTATCTAAAGTCAAAGAATTTTTCTCACTTGCTTTTACTTTATATTTAACGTAGCACAACTTGCACAAATCAGCACAATGTAGCACAATACGGTACATTAAAAAATTCAAAGTTTGAAAAGTGCGGGGCTAGCAAAAATTTGGTTTTTCCATTTCTCGTGAAAAATGCATCAAATTATTGATCTAGCGATTTAGCGCGAACGTAGGAGCACACAACGCAGAGCACACTTGAGAAAAGTACAAAATTTAAAAAGTACGGGGGCTAACTTCACGTACGTGCTCTTAAACGAAAGAATTGGAAAGCATGCAATAGCTATGTAATGAAATCGTAAAATTAATGCGCGGAATTAAACGAAGTTATGCTTCTAATTATATGCGGATTGAGTACTCTCGTCCTCCTAGATACCGGGCAAATTTCACACCGCGAAGGATGCCAGCGGCCTTCCGTACCCTCGTTCGTGCGAGAGTGTACGGATCGTGTCGCGATACCGTGAATTTACGACGGTCACCGAGCGAATCCATTTGTTTCATCTGCATCTGCTTAGCACGCTAATGTCCCTTTCCTCGTATTCCTCGTCTCACGTCGCCGGGTCCTTCTTTTTCTACTCCGAAAGGGGAACTACAAGGCTGGCTCCGTCGAAGTTACATTTGTTGAAACGTAAACGAACTCGTCCACGATAAGCGGAAGCCGCGATGATACATCGGGAGGATGGAAGAGAGAGATATGTACAAGAGGGATTTTTTTACTTGCGAATGTAAATAAAAGTTATTGTCCTCGTAGCCGTGAGCCGGCCTTTTATTGAAATACAAAAATATCTTCCCACGTAGAAAACGTAGAGTATCGCTTGGCTTCTTGCAAAAGCGGCTTTCAGTTCGTTTCGTTGGCTCACCTTTGCAGAACTTTTTGGAAAAAGGGAGACGGCGGTCAGAATGAAATCAAACGCAGCAGGATCGAATGCTAACGCCAGATATGGTAGAGAAGCATTTCAGCTTCCGTCTATCCTGAACGTTAGAAGCTGCGTTCTTCGAAGAACGTTCGTATGTAATTAAAAGAATGTCCATCTTCCGGGTAACAATTATTCATAAAGAAATACCTTTACTATTTTGCATTCTACCGTACTAACATTACCGTACATTAATGTCACTTTCTAATATCTATTAAATGAATTTTATATTATGAACCAAGCACAATTTTCGAACAGAGTGAAAAATTGTTTATTTTATATACAATATATACAATATATTTTATATACAATATTAAGACTTCAATTAAACTCTGGTTAATTTTATCAATTAATCATATATTAATTAATTTCATCGATTAATTTTATTAGCATTACCTACAGCAAAGTTTATTATATATTTATGTATTCGCTTCCTTAATTTAATCTTTTTTTCTATGTGTTAAACGATGACGAATCAATAATTCTTTTTATGCTAATTATATATATATATATATATATATATATATATATATAAAAAATGAATATTGGTAATATTATAATATTGATATTGCTTAATTAAATTAATCATCAAGTAATCTAAAAATTGACCTTTAGATTTCTTCTTACTTCTCTTCTTCTTTAGACTTCTTTTTACTTCTCTTTACAAATTTAGATGTTTTTATATAAGATGTTTTTATATAGAAACATCTTTTTCTCTATCGTAAATACACATATACGCGTACAAAGTGTCTCACAACTCGTGACCAAAATTTTAATGACATATTCCTAATTTCAAAAATAAAAATTTTTATACGAAAAAGTCGAGATTGTAATACTTGTCAAATCAAAAGTATTACAGTTACATTAAACAAAAGACAGACAATTCAAAGTTTGCACGTTCAGAAATGGTACATTACACAGTGAAAAGAACGTTCTTGAACCCTTGTCAATCCCTTATAAGTTTTAAATTATACAATATTGAAGTCATTATAACTGGATCATATTTAAACACACAAAATAACTACTATTAGTAATCATAACTAAAAATATTACAGGATATTAAAAATCATAAATATAATAAACTGTCAATACTTATAAAATACAGAAAATTTCAAGAGCAAAAGCAAAAGCAACTTCATTACGATGTACATGATGACCATCCCTGAACGAACTTTAGACTACCTGATTCGTCTAAAGTAATGTAAAGTATTGTAAAGTAATGCTTTCTCTTTGAAGAGTATTATAACCTCGACATATATTTTTGTATGGTAGAGTCCGAGTTAATGTGAACCAGGACCACCTCAGATAATTGAAAACTAAAAAGGAAAAATAAAAAGACATACAAACATTACTTATGGTAGAAACAATGTATTTATATGCACCTTTGTGTTGTGTGTGTGTGTTTTAAAATAAACTGTTAAACATACATGACGTGACTATTAAAAGTTTGTACTGTAAGTAAAAACGCTTCTTTAAAATTACTTTTTTAAATGCTCGAAATATGTAAGTAACTTCCAGCTTTGATTTAAAAATACAGTAAATCAATTTTCATGATCTTTTTTACATGAAGATGTTATTAAAATGTTTATATTATTATTAAAATTGATGATTTAAAAAATTTTGAGAGATTTAAAATTTTATTTCCAATAGTGAAAAAAAATTAAATTAGGAAATTGCCTCGAATAAATCAGAACTCGGATAATCGAAACTTTACTGTATTAGGATTTTTCTTTCATTCTTGACTCAGTTTGTCATTAAAATTTTGATTACGAATTGCGGAACACTCTATATATAAACAGAGAGTGTTCGTCTATAAATGTCCAGGTAAATATTTCGCAACTGGTTACAAAAAAGTTTAAAAGAAATTTGCATGGCTTTTAGTCTGCAACAAAGCGCGCATGTACAGGAGTAAAAAAAATTTTTTACTCTTAAAATTTTGTAATTTTTTCAAGTTATAAAGGTCATCATCAGGTTTTTTAAAATACTCATATTTTTTATTTATATTTATGTAGTAGAATAATTCTTATTCATGTAGCCAATAAAATTAGAAATTAAAATTATTTTTAGTGAAAAATTGCTACTATCGCTTACGAGATAATCGATATTTTAAGCATTAAAATAGTAAATTAGATTGTAAGCATTTTTTAAATTTGGTTTAAAATGTCGAAAAAATAAACAAACTATTTTATTATGAAACATTTACATTTTATAGAACGTTAACACATAAATTATTAACACATAAATTTTGACCATCATGTTTAATACAAATGTTTGTTGGGGATAAAGACACTATGTATGCAAACTGCTCCTGAAGACAAAAAAGATTTACGACACAAGATTATTATAGCTGTTATAAGGCAACAGAAATGCTACAGTCAACAATGAGAAACATTAAAATGTAAAACATGTTGAATGTAGTTCAGATCTTGAAAAATTTACAAGTAAAAAAATATTTTATATGCACTTTATTAGTAAAAAAAACCGTACAAATTTCTCTTATTATTATAAACTTTTATCATTATAAACTTTTTTGTAACTTTTAGCTTCTTGTAACAACCAGCTGCGATATATATTTATCTGGACATTTACCGGTATATGGACACTTTTAAACTAATCTTATAATTTATATTATAAGCCTGGGATTCAAGATAGAATCCTATTTATAATTTTATGCGCCGTCTATAAAAACATTTATGAGAAATCAGAATGCACATATATAAAATATACATTAAAAAATATAAATATTATATATAAAAAGCTCAGCATATAAAATTATAATTAGGATTGTATCATTAAAAAACTCTAATGTTAATTATAGACCCAGATAGCACAACTGATCCTTTTGATTTCAAAAAGAATTCACTTTCTTGAGTTCTTTTCGAATTCGCGTAATCTGTTCGAAATGAACTAAAAAAGAATTCCTTTTCATTGCGAATTCTTATGGACTCGAAAAGGAATCCTTTTTGAATCTAAAAAAGAACTCACAAATGGTGACATAAAAGTGAAGTCTTTTGGAATGCTGAAAATACTTTTAGAACAGAAATGGGATGGAAAAAGAATTCATTTTGTAAATCGGGGACCAAAAAAGAATTCTTTTCGAATTCTCTGTGCTATCTGGGGATTGTTTAAAATGGGTTTTATGCATATACGTATACTTGTTTAATTATTATGATTTTTAATTATTCCTTTTTAATTAATCCGATTGCAGAGAAATATTTGTTTTTTTACAAAGAAAGGCCGCTATATTATATTATATTATGTAGAGTACATTTTATTATATTATTCGGATATGCGCGACTGAAATATTCAAACAGTCAATTAGTGTTATATAATTATTAATGTTATATACACTTTGCGCAACTCAATAATTTTCCAGGTGTTGATCATAGAAAACTCCGACTTTACCGACCGTCTCAGAGTCAAGTGATTCGTCATTCTGGAACCTGGGCGCGATGAAACGCTCGGTCTGTAGATTCTGTAATATCGATCGAGTTGCAACGACACCAACGCCGGTTGACATTCCATTCGAGAGAGAACGTTGAAAGACTAACAACGACGACAATGAAGAAATCTTCAATCTATTTAATAAACTGAAGCGGTTATCACAAAAAAAGAGAAAAAGAAACCTTCGTCGAAGTTAGCCAAGCCACTCTGTTATCGCTTTATAACATGTCGTTCCTTTCCTTCTTTTGATTTTCAAAGAAGACTGTCAGTGTGCGAGTTAAATCCACGTTGACGGGCGACATTTCGGCAAAACCGTGCCGCGCCGTCGACCTGTCGATTTTACAGATGCAATCCGTAAAGAAACGTTTTGCAAAGAAAACTTGTGAAAGGTGCACAAGTTTCGAGGGCGTGGTCGCCATTCACGGTTGACCACTGGCCCAGTGGGTCCAGTTTACGGTCGAGTGATTGCGACATCAGCATATCGACAACGCCGGCCGACTGGTTCGACCACTAGCGATTATTCGATATCCGCCAACCTCGTTCTCGTAATTTTCTGACTTTGTGCAACTCTCCTGCTTCGTAAACGTTCTCCTTCCCTCCCCCTTCTCTCCTTGTCCTTCATGTTGAAAAATCGCACCTGCGTTATCTTCCAAAAACGCCGACAAGGACGACAATTTTTGAACGGAACAAGATTATTATTCTTATCGTTATTCGCCGCATCTTCCTCGTATTGTTTCACTTTTGTGAATCATATTTTTAATCAAGATTGTTCGACAGAGCAAACGGAGGTAGAAATCTGGCGGCAGAGAAAATGTCACACGCAGCACAAATCGCATAAAAGTTTAGTGTATTCACATGAAATTGTGACGATAATTAATAAATTTATCTTGAAAACAAGATTTATCTTGCAAGTCATATCCATGCTTCTTGAACTCCGTTCAGACGTTTGAGGAAAAAATTTTATTCGGATTACGCCCTTCTGCCTCTCAGGCGAGCGTTGCGCCGTTAAACGTCAACCTCGCCGGCGAATATCAGAATGCCAGATATTTGTATCGCTTATTTATAAGTCGCGATTTCAAATTGTAAAATTAGAATCTGGAGTCGCGAATGTCATCGAACGCTACCAATACGATCCATTTTTGTAACCGATTAATTAATACGATTTATGTAACCGATTAAATAATCCGAATCGAATTGCATCGTTTATACAATTTATTACACTACAATGATTCCACATGTTTGAGCTCCACATACAAATCGTATAACGAGAGAGGGAAAAAAAATCTCACGAGAGGAAACGTGACTTTCAAGGATCGCGCGGAGAAGATGATGTCTACTGTCGATTAAAATGAACATGCCGTAAAATGGACGGGCGTTCCTTCGTCCAAAAATTACGTCGCCATCATCAACGCCATCATTCTCGCCGCATCGTCGATTTGCATGTCGCATCACAACATCTCTCGAGTGAGAGGCGAGTGGGAGAATGAAATCTCGATTCGTCGCGTATCCGCAGAAGACGCGAGGCTAATCCGATTAGCTGCGCTACCCTGCATATGCTTAATGTCGACCGGCATCAATGACGCATTCCCAGCTTGAATGCCAGACAAATGTCAGTTGCCACACTTGTTTCGGAGCAAAAAATAAAAGAAGGATATACCACGGGGATAATGCGAGATTACTATGTATATAATTCACATTCACGGATTCCTAGCGCGCAACTATGTATCTGGTGATCGATCGGAGCATCGACCGTCGAGTATCCTAGTCTTTGGAACTCGACAGAGACACGCGCCGCTATTATTTTAACATTATTAACACCCGCACGGAATGAGAGAAATTCCAGGTTCGAATCCTGGGCTGAGGTAATATGTTTCGTAATAATTTCTTCATCTAATTTAGGGCCAGAAATTGAAATCGATATCGATTTTAAAGTTGGCGATTTTTCTGCATTCCAATGAGCGACAAATCTAGTCGGTGGCACGCAGATGATTTGCCAGACGGGTCGATAAACAATTGAAATTTGTTTATTAACGTTATTAATATTTACTGGCGAAGAAGAGTTTGAATTTGTTTTGAAATTATTTTAACTTGATAGCTTTCAGGTCAAAATGTCCAGATACTCGTCCACTTTTTGGAACAATATCCTATGTTTTGTATTCTGTGAGGTTTGTATTCTAATCGGCATTAGAATGTCCGAGACACTTTTTTTTTAAACTCGAGAGAACCCTTGAAAGCTTATTTTACAAAATTTCTGAAGATATTAGCGCGAACGGTTTTTCTTTTTTACATAATTTTATAGATGGTTCTTTTAACGATTTCGCTACCAATTATCTTTGATTTATACGTCGTGAAATCCAGAAGATTGCTTGCTCCGAGGTGTCTCCAATCTCACTTCCCGAATGGACACGGGTCATTCGTCATTTCGATTGAATACGACACCGTCACGAGGCGAGCTATCTTTTCGCGCGCCAACAACTCAGGTACCCGGAAACATGCAAATATCATTGTTCTGAATATAGGACGGTTGCGTAAGTACGCGATAGCGGCTAATAATCGCCACTGTGAAATACCGTGGCTCCAAGTTATTTCACGCTCGACGAATCGCGCGCTTTATTACGACAAAAACTATCTTTGCGATTCTAATTTTCAATCGGGACCGTGATACCTACCTAGACTCCCCAAATGCCACGATAATCTCACGTCACGTTACCTAATCCGAGCCCTTCATCCTGAAACAACAACCAGCTCATGAAAATAAATATTCCAACGATGCTGTGATATACATATGTTGATAGAAAAGAATTTTACAGTGATTTTAACCCTTAGCTGACATACTTTTCCAGAATTTCATAGCTGGCACTGGGCCGTTTAAGACTCCAGACATAAAAAATGCTTGCTGTGAGGAAGCTGATTTTTTTTACTTGAAAAATTTCTCAGATATTCTTTGATACTTGTTTTAACATGCCATAGGTTATTTTGATCAAATTTAATAGTAACTGTGAAAAAAAAAATTTTTGAGATAAAAGAACGAAAAAATAACTATTTTCACTTAAAAATTTAAAACTCTTCCATTTTTTTATATTAAAAGCTGAAAAATTAGCTGGACACTCTTGAGATACAACATTTTCAGGAAAAAAATGGTCTCACAGTGGTTGAAAAAAAGGTATTTATTTGAAGAAATAAAGTCAATTTTAGACAAAAATTAGTTGAATTTGCCAGGGGCTTTTGATTAATATTCAGTAATTTCGAAGTTTAGTGTAACACGTGAGAGAAGATTGTTGGCGTTTTGGAAATTACTTTGTGCGATTCTCTTATTTTAATTATGGAAAATATTTTCGCTACGTAAGCATATCGTTCGCAAACAAAACGCTCCTTTTCTCCAATTTCAGAGGGAAGTTCTTAAATCTTGTCTTAATTCCTGTTACTTTTCGAAATTGATCCTTGACCGATATATCTGGAACCTTTAAATATGGACGCATAAACGTAACCCACGGCTGTGTTTGTGGCCATGGTACGAAAATGTCACCATATTTGACTGTTTTATGGTTTCTCTTTGATTGCAGCGCATTTATACGGAGGATTGGCCGTGTTCCTCGCATAATCAGAGAAACTGGTTGTTTCTCTAATGTTACAAGTGAAACGCACGTAAGCGGGATCTATTGAAATTCGGCTCGCCTCGTGAAAACGCATGCGAGAAAGAAAGGATAGGAGTGTCGATGCCAGATCCAATTGCTCGCCGTCATTTTAGCCTTAGTGTGCCCCACGGCGACGCGATAAATATTCAACTCCGCAAATGACTCCGAAGTAAATATACAATAACAGATATACGGCGTCCTAGCGCCGATGTAAAGTAAAATATTGTGAAACACGCGTGTGGTAAATTTTCGTCCGGCAAGCTGTGGAAAGGATAACTGTAGAAGGCAGCTCGCGTTAAATATATGCTCTAGAGACTGTAAGAAAAACTGCATATCCCCCTTATCAATGCGGCAATATCGGAGTCACTTTCACCATATTGAATAATATTATCTCGTTGCGTGCATTTGATTGTGTGCGAAATCCCTCATTTTATTAAATGCCGAACGCAACGGCGATAATGAGCGGTATCAATATATGTACAATATATAAAGCTCGACTTTACGAACGGCTAATCAGCGAGTGGCGGCAATTAAGTAAACGCACGCTATAATCCGTTTCTTTCTACTTGACTTGAGAAATAATCCGGTAACGAAAATGGCGATTGTGGCCACGTCAAAGACGCCAGGTCGCCGGAGAATTAATTCCCTACTTAAGCAGCTGCTGCTTCAATGTAATAGGCGTTAACGAATGTCTAGTATTCGTATAGATAACAACTGTCGCGAATAATTTATGA
Organism: Crematogaster levior; assembly: GCA_901521435.1. Lineage (NCBI taxonomy): Eukaryota > Metazoa > Arthropoda > Insecta > Hymenoptera > Formicidae > Crematogaster > Crematogaster levior. The sequence continues at coordinate 545,970 of CABEGB010000617.1, forward strand.
TTCACACGGTATAATGCGCTTCCAGTTGTATTTATTATCTTATAATAGATACGAAAAATGGACGTCGTTTATTGGCGACGGGAAGGTATTAATCTTCACGCTTTTTTTTTTTTTAATAGACAACACAGGGCGGTGTCTCGCGAATTATTCCAATAAACAAATTCCCCGACAGAGGTTGTTTTTTTTTTCACGAGTGTCTCGGCTGCTGAATTTGTCCAACGACTCCAAAATAAAATGGAATTCCGTCATCTCAAGATAAAAAGTTCACTCGAGTCTCGCAAAACGAACGGAATGAATCTCCTCATGCGATTCGTAGAATGAACGTAAAACGTGTTACGAATTACAATTTATGCGGGCGCTCGAGAGGAAAAGGGGGAGGAGGAAAGTATCTCCTGGAAGGTATGTATTATAGAGCCGCAGATACGGGCCAATTATTTTTTGGAGCGCATGACGCCCGTATAGGTAGATCGAGAGCGAGGTTGAGATAAATTCGGCATGAGTATCGAGTGTAACGAAAGAAAATAAAGCGGTAACGAGCTGCGCTTTCCCATGCTGTTATCAATGGCGATCGGTTCGTCTCTTTTGGAATATTTACGAAGCGATCATCTGCCACATTTTCGTCCTCGGCACGACAGTTGCGCCCGAGAGAGATGGCCGGGCGCGGTGTATGTTTATCGAGAGAACAAGAAAGAGAGAAGTGAAGAGAAAGAAGAAGTCAAATGGAGAAGAAGAATATTCACGGTCGTTTTCGACTTTACTCCGATCGAGAACTCTGTTGTTGATTGTGCCTGTGGTTTTATCTTATCGTTAAAATTAAAAATACGTCCTAATCATGTATTGATTTTATATCAGTGCGAATAACGATCGGTTGATCGATCACGCGGAGTTCGCGAGCGCTTTTTTTTCCTAAAGATAGATACAGATGCGTTATGTAGATCGAAAGCGCAAGTTACGCGAGAGCTTTACCGGGTAACTTTAGAGACCGGTCGCGCCTTTCGAGCACGACACGCTCGAGAAAAAATCGCGCTTAATCGAGTGCGCGGTATCAAGTGAAACGCGAGACAATCAGTCTAAATCGGCTTTAAATAAAGGCTTGGACTCGGGGATTATGGAATATTGAGTTGCGAGTGGACCGAGTCGTGATTCGCGCAATAGATGCAACGTTGTGTCCCCGCCGGAACTAAGAATAACCGTAATTAATCTTCGCACGCGAGAGCGAAGTTGTTGACTCTGTGAAATTCATTGCAAATTTGTTCACGCATTCGTAGTGCTTCACTGTAAAACGAGTCCATCTTTATCAGTGCATACGCACAGATTACCTCTGACCCCGATTGCCTATCGTTCACCTTCGTGCTGCACAAAGATAAATCTTCTCGAAAAACGAATCGATCACTGGAGAAAGAATGCGAAAAAATATTCCATTTCAAAAAATTATTTAATTGCCGAATGTCAGCCTCTCGTAAAAAAAAATATTATTGCAGTATGCATTCTTAAGCAACGTGCGCCTTCTGCTTCAAGTATTAAAAAAAATTATTATTATTATTATTATATCATTTTTTATGTTTTCAAAGTACTTTTTCATTCACACAAACTGAGGTTTATTGTTTAAAAGAGATTTATTATTTTATAAAATAGATGTAATACTTATTGTCGAGATAGATATACAATTACACAGACCTGCAAAATAAGGAGTTATTTTATTTTTTAGATAAATAGTGGTTTCCGATGTATTTTTGTGCGCTGAATCCGAATCTGGCAGAATTTGTCTAGCACGTCAGGATTTTGAGATATTCTAACTTAAAAGTGTAAAAAAAGACCGTTTTTCAGATGGAAATGACTTTGAAACGCGATGATACTCATTAATTTGTTCAACAAATTCGCATTCCTCATGAAAAAGTCTACGGAAATGCATATACGTGGTTTCCGAAACGGTTAAATATTTACAACTGTAGGACACTTTACCAACAAATTCTATTTTAATTCCGGTGTTATTAAAAAGTTTACGGAAATGCATATACGTGACGTTTCCGAAACGGTTAAATATTTACAACTGTAGGACACTTTACCAACAAATTCTATTTTAATTCCGGTGTTATTAAAAAGAAAATTTTTTGAAAACAAGAAGTTGCGCTGATTTCGATTCGTGAGCGAGAAAGTGTCTCAGCGTAGATCGATAAGAATGATGAGAGTACAACCCGGTAGATTTATGCCCTTTTTGCAACAGCGCCGTTTTTTAATTACAAATAAAGAACGTTTCTTGGCAAATGTATTTTTTTCACGGCGTGCCGCGAGCGAACCGAAGCGAGTCGGGGCGAGCGGAGCGGAGTCGAGAGTTTCTAACGTCGAGAGTTTCACCGATCGGCGCGAGAAAGATTTATATCTCGAGTATCGGAGGCATTATGACGCGAGCGTTAGACGGGACGTTGATAAAAACTTGGGCGATCGATGGGCCGATCGTGCGTTTCGCGACTAGTTTCGAATGAACTTATCAAGAGTTTCGCTCGAGCGAAACTGCAGAATCGTCGATCATTATCCTCTCGCTCGTAATCGCTGATCAAGAGGTTAATGGGACGGGATTTAGCAACTTTGGCGAACGAGCCAAGGAGTTTCGAGAGCCTCGACCGGGCCGCTTTGATTTCGCTCCTCTTATCGTTAGTTAATAAAGCACCGCGCGGAACCGTCGTCTTTGCTCGCCTCTGGCACAACGCAGAAGCCTTCGTTTGCGAGTATATTCATAATTAATCGAAGCGCCTCTACGTTGATAAATGAATTTGCCGATGCAGCAACGTCAACGCGCACCTGCGCGATCGCAGCCGCGCGGAGTGCTGCGCAACAACGGGGGCCCGCATTAAGACGTCCGTTATATCTCCTGTATCGCTTCCGCACGCAGTGTCGATCCGCGCCCAAATATTTGCGCGTCTCCTCTCCTCGCGAGGAGAACCGCCGAGGTGGATTTGCGATACGCTGCAGCGCACGTGTGTAAATACGTACAGATGCGCGGGTGTGTATTAACAAGTGTGTCGTAATCGGCAAGGTCGTCGAGAAATGCTGACGTTGACGTCGGCACACCGACGTCGCTTTTCAACGACGCCGTTGACGACGCCCGAAGAGAGAGGGTGGGAGGGAGAGAGGGAGAGAAAGGAAAAGAAGGTGTGCGCCGTCTAAAGAGGCCAATCAGCGCGTGTAACGTGTATTGTTTCGTTATGTTTTAATGTTACCGCTCTCCGCGCCGCTATCGCATTCGCGCGAATGGCCGCGATGTCTCGCGACGAGCCGGCGAGAGCTGAACGGTTGATCCCACTTACGCAATTTTCACTCATATAGCACGCGATATCCGTTTCGATGGATTCCGGCTTGATCTTTACGAGTCCCAAGTCGGCTCCAAATGCGATGGGTATTTATAGGGCGATTGAAAATCGTTGCATCTCGAGCGGCGTTTCGAAAGACGCGGACGTTCTCGAGCGGAAAACGCTATATTTCCGTAAGAGAAATTCGCAACGACTGTATTCATTTTTGGAAAAAAGAATGTTACACACTTTTGCCGTTAGAATTCAAAACAGACTATTTCGACCTTCGACAAAAATCGTACCGTAATTTCAATCGGTCTCGTAGGAAAGAAATTTTATTCCTTTTACATTTTGTAATATGAGACGTAAAGAAAATAAGCCTGAATAAAGTTCTCGATATGTTACGTTTCCTAAAATAAATTTATCGAACATCGCTTCTTTCAAAATCATATTAATTAAACGTGAAGAATTTTCATTACGCCCGTGGGATGCGCGCTTTAATTCCCGTAATTACTCTTCAGCATTTATTTTGTCAAACCGGATGAAAATCGCCTACGATAATTTCTCATAAATATTTCTATGTGCCGTCGTTAAGCGATATTGCCAGTGCGCGACATAAGAGTTACTTTCCCTCGCTTTCGTCGATTTCATAACGCAGCGCGGAACCGTCTTTAATCGCACGCCGCGTACGATCGACCGCTATTATTATATTGAATAATTGGCGGTGCAAAGAGCATGTGGGACAAAAGCGAAGAAAGAGAGAGAGAGAAAGAGAGAGAGAGAGAGAGACGGCGAAATGACGGTTGGCGTTTCGGCCGCGTATTCGCCGTTTTCGTTCGCATTCCGGAATTGCTTATCATGCGATCGTAGCCACGGATTCGTTCACGACGCAGCGAGGAGAAGGTCGAACATCCGACTGGACTAACTGTAAAATTGCGGTTCCGCTATTCCGCACAAAAAGAACGTCCTGCTGTCTCGACAGGTCTCACACCAAGGTGATCGCACGGCCTTGTGTCACGTGTGCGTCCATTAGTGTCGCCGTTTATGTAGGGTACTTAGGGTACGTACGAGAGAGGATCGTGCGAGCGCGCGCGTTTACTGTCGCGCGTCTCTCGCGCGTCGCGCTCGCGGGACGATCGTTCCTCCTCACGTGCGGCACCTCCTCTCTCTCTCTTATCCCGCGCCTTGCGATCCTCCGAACTCCCGGGAGAGCCGCTTTAGAAAGGATCGCGCGCGTGTTCAAAGGTTTTCGCTCGCGCGCGCCTCGAGGCAGCCACGGGGTGTCCAAGAATGTCGGCAGAGAAGCCGACGCGTTTCTCTTCGTGAAATTTTAATTTTTATTCTCGTTCTCTCTCTTTTTTTATTAAAAAAGCAGAGTAATTATTTCTTCAAGATACAAGCCGTTGAATAGAGTGGCAAGGTTCCCTTATCACAGTTCCAAATCCCATCCACGTTTCGAAGAATGACACGCGCGCAATCGCGGTGAAGCAAGACACCCGTTAGATCCACGTTCTTACGCGAGGCCTAGTTTTAGTCTCCCACCCACGACAGCCACCGACGAGAGCAGATTCCAGAAGAGAACACGTACAGTGGCCGGCTCTATCATATCCTAGCACTATCTACGATCGCTCGTAATGTACAGCGCGAAATATTTGCCCAATTAGGACAAAGGAGAAAGACAAAACTGCTTTATCTAATTGCACGCGCGAAAACATGTAACTTAATTAATTTTTATACCGTATAAATTAATTAATTTCACTACCGCTACCATTGTTACGCGTTGCAACCTCAGGCTTTGGCGAGGCTTTTGCAAAAATTTAAAATACTTATGTGCATATTCGACATTATATGCATATATATATATATATATATATACATACATATATATTATATATATATATAAAATATATGTACATATATATATATAAAATATATATATACATAAACATATATATATATACATAAAATATATACATACATATTATATAATACACATATATATATATATATAGATACACGCACACAGCGAAATCTATTACATTTGTGCCCGTTAGTAACAGTAAAACGGTAAGAACCGTTATTCACTCTTACTTGCGATCATTGTACAATCTGATCGTACGTCCACCGTCCTTTGCTTTCGCAAGGCGGAATGTACGGGGTAGCCGGGACGCTCGGCGGTTTTCCGGTCGTCGCTTCAATCGGCGAAGCCATTCTCAAATCGACCTGGATCAGATCAAGTATCCCGAGCCCAGGAGCTGGGATGTGTCTTAATGCCGCGCGAGAAAGGCACGGAGAAAGTGCACCTACTGCGCTCGATCGCTTCGCGATTTAGAAATCGTGCGAGAGCGGACTTGGAGCGATTTCAACGCCGCACGGATCGCGCGTTGTGGCGTGCGATCATTAAAACGAAGAGGAAAGAAAAAAATAGAGGAACGAAGGATTAAACGAAGGAACGAGCGGAAGTGATATCCGTTCGTTTTTACTCCGTACTGTACAAGATGCTCAAACAAGCCGAAGGACGTCGTGCATCCGTCTTCAGGATAGAAAATCATTTACGACGGATATTCTGCCTGGCTTACAATTACGCGAAACAGATATTACGAACGTAATAGACTTCGATCCATTGGATCCTATTTCGAAAAATACCGTAGGTCAATTTTTGTAAATAGTTATACAAACAAAACATTTAGTAATAAATTACAGATTTGGATATGAAATAAAGTATGAAATTAAATGAGAAAAAAATTGTATGGTTAATGTTGCAAATTAATAGATTTATTTTTAACATCAATGACATTATTGCTTAATGTACTAATTATTAAAGATAAAGTCTGAGAAGAAGAAAAAGATATCATGAATGTAATAGACTTCGACAATCCATTGGATCCTATTTCGAAAAATACCGTAAGTCAATTTTCGTTTAAACAGTTGTACAAACAAAACATTTAGTAATAAATTACAGATTTGGATATGAAATAAAGTATGAAATTAAATGAGAAAAAAAATTGTATGGTTAATGTTGTAAACTAATAGATTTATTTTTAACATCAATGAAATTATCGCTTGATGTACTAATCATTGAAGATAAAGTCTGTGATTATATAAATATCGCTTGCTCGAAAAATAACCCTGATAAATTCCATGAACTTTTCTCATTTGTACAAAATATCTTTGTATAGAAATCTGGTGTCTTCACAGTCTTCGTTTTGGAAGACTCGTCGAAAGATGATCCACGTGTGTTTTATCTTCGTTGTAAGAGCCCGTTCGCTTCCTTATCTTTAGGACGATAAAAGTTTTATGGAAGTGTTTTTTCTATGTTTACAACAATGTCGTGCATGCATAGCGCATAAAAATGCGATTTGTCCCACATACAAACGGATAGGATTTGCATGTAACTTTTCGCCGCACGATTTATCATGAATTCGATTCGTCTGTTAAAATTTGCCGTGCCGCATATTTTACACGCGACCAGAAATTTTTCATTTTTTTGTTTTTTTCAATCTTCTTTTTTATTTATCCAAACTGAGCGAATCCTGCAATGCGCAAGTGGTATTGCAATAAAGAGAAACGAAAAATCAACGCTCACGCACATATATAGTCGTACAATCGCGCGCACGGCACGGGGAGAGACGGAAAGTCGCTAGCCATTTCTTCACTATTAATTATATTCCCCGCTAAGGCGAAGTCTTTTTACGGCGCTACATTCCAGACAGCCGCAAGCGTTGCACTTTTCCTACGTCTCGATGTTACTTTTACAAAACTGTGAGCGAAATAAAACCGACTCACTGCGAGTGAGTGTAAAAAAAAGGATATAACGCGGAAGAATTTCGCATTATTGTCCTTGCGATCGACACGACAATTAACACGACAGGGAAATCATAAATTGGAATGATAGGGAAATTTATTCCGTAAGATTTTTTTCGATTATTACTTCTCTCGATTATTCTTTCAATTTAGCAATATGATATTTCATATTAAAAACTGATATTGTCTCATTAAATATATTATATTTTGAAGCGAAATTTCTTTGTTTCGCGACTTTCAAAGTTCCAAGATTGAATGTATTAATTGTCGAGCAAAAAAAATACCGAACAAAATCCATTTAAAATCAATCAAAGACTTTCTTTTTGTCAATTCTTTTTGCCGTCTTTCTAAAATTAACCAAAGAATGATATTTTTTTAAATTCAATTTATTTTTCTCACTGAGAAACTATTTGCATCTCTTTATTTTTTATGACGATATCGTCGAATTCTCGAATAGAAGTGTAGGGAATATTAATCTTTATTGCGTAATTAGATAACACTACTAGGATCCGATTTTTCTGAATCGAAGCGAGAAAAATTGACATCGCGGCAACAAACGCGTGCACACCGGCACCGTTTCTCCGTTCGCTCGCCTTTACATCCGCGTTTGCGTGACCTTTCGCGTGAGCGTGCGAGCGGCGAAAAATTCCTGCGGACCGGAATATGTAAGTAGTCCAATTAACTCGCAGCGGGTTGGATTTCTCCGGCAGCGGGACAGAGACAGCAAAGTAACACAATTTTAATAACCGAGTAACCTGCTGCCGTTAGCGCATCCATTATAATTATTCGCTCCGCATAGAGGCGGATTAAAGATCGGGCATGAGATATTGACCGTCGATCGATTTTTTTCGCATGAACGCTGCTCGGAAAGACGCGGCGCGTTCGTCGTCGTGGTGATTTTAACGCGCTTAACATCGCCGGATCGAACGGAGCGAATCCAGCCGGTGCACCTATCGTTCTTCGGGTTCGTCGTTCGTCTTTCAACGACATTCCCGCGCCAGAATCCGGGTGAAAGGAGCATTTTCATACTGACGTGCCGCGCAACACGTTGAAAATCCCCGCCGCTCCGCGCCAGCGCGTTGCCAATTATTCTCACGACCGATCGGTAAAGTCTTAAGCACCCGAAGCGCAAAATCAATGACGATTTTTACACTGATGATCATACACCGTAGATCAGAATATTGTTAAAAGAATTAACGTAGACTCCTTCTTTCCCACGTCGAACCAAAGTGGCCCGCGCCTAAACCGACGTGATCCGCCGCTCGCTTGCGCGATAATTAAAATTTATTAAATGAAAGGAGAACTTGCAATTTCCTTCCTTTCTTTCCCGCTGTAGACTTCAACCTGGATCGTTCGAGAGAAATTGTGCCCACGGCGAAGGCGGATTCCCGTCGACTTAATGGAGCTTTTATTTCTCACTTTTTTGGACCCATTGCGTCGCCGATTAATGGGGCAATAATTTCAGATAATATATCGAGTGTCCGTGACGAGCATATGCGATGATCCGGACAAGTTGTTCTTTTGAATTTGAAGGCAATAAACACCGCTATTTACCATCATCTTTCATATTCGCGTTTATTGAATTGCGAAATATCGTCAAGTAGTAATCTTTAGGAGGAAATGTTTTTTTTATTGTCTGAGTTCTTTTTTTGGTCTAAAAGTTTTTTTTCAATTATATTGCACGGTATAATTATAGAAAGTCGCTCTGAAACTTTGATATTTTAACGCTAAACTTTTTAAGATAAATACTGATAAAGAGGTTACTGATAAAAAAAAAACAGTATTTTGGTAAGAAATGATTTAGTGAAATAAGAAAGCATATTTTCGAAGGTCGCATATTTTTAGACATCACTTGGTTAATTGGTACCATAAATATCAATAATTAAGACAGCATTATGTCTTGAGAAATAATTAATGGAACCGATTATTTCGAAATGGAAAGTCTCGATAGTTCCTTAAGAATTTTATCGTGGATGAAGCGTACACAATATATGCGAAGTGTAACGAAGAAACGCTAAAACCGGTTTTTCATGACCGGGATCAAGTTAAATAAGATCGAACACAATCTTTCACTGTCCTTTTAAGGATTCTTCAATTACTAAAAAAAAACATCGATCACGAAATATTGCCAATATGACTGACGATATAAACGTTACTGTTAAGAGATTACGATTTCCGAAACCTGGCTTTTCGTATGTATGCATATATCAGGAAAAAAGAGAGCTATCATTATTATATTATACATTATAATCAGAATATCGTCAAATACTGTTCTCTATCATCAAAATGTGAATCGTGATTATTCACTTTTTGTAGTTGCAAGAGAAGGAAGGGAAATTATATATGTGGATTCAAGAAGATTGTGTTGTCACATTGTCTATTTACGTCAGAAACATGTATACAGATTTGGAAAACAAATATACGCACACATACAGCACTAGTTAAGATAGAATGTCTTAGAATGTATGGAAAGTAGACGTAGATAACGTTGTAATTAGATTTCAAAACGATTCTTGTAACTGAAATTGACGAGACACTAATTACTTACTTTACGTTTAGAAGTGTAAATAATATAAAATAAAGAATTCTTTTTCAGCTGAGATTCTCACGGACCTTTCTGTACGTCGTAGAAAGGGATTTTCCTTTTGTTTGTGACTCAAGGTATCGACTATAGAATCTCTAGTAGCACAGTATATTGGAAATCCCTGATAACTCAATATTGAGAAATAATGTAAATCTAATATACCCAACATTCTACATTTTGTGAATGGAAGATGGTCGCTTCCTCTTATTTAGCCACTATGTCTCTTAGCAATATTGGTTGAATATTCACATTATCTTGACCAATGCACTTCCAATATAAATTCAATATTATTATTATTGCAATATCAATACATTTGCAATATCAGTACATTTGCATTTATTTTATAAATCAATATTGGCTTTACATTGGGAAATATCGACCAACATAACCAATATTTAGTCAATGTAGAACCAATGCACCGTGCTACTAGGGAATGTTTCAATTTGCGAAAGACGATGGTCGTCCTCGGCGTGCTTTTCTAGAAGTATTGTATGCAAATGCATGTGGTGAGGAATGGCGTTTACGCGTGTACTTCGCTTTAGTTCTAAGACACCAGATGTAAGTTAAAATAAGTCGATAGCTTTATCCGCATCGAACATTGTCCCAAGACATTGTGACGAGAATGCAAGGCGCGCTCTTGTGCCGCGACGCCAGCATGCAGAAAAGAAGGTGTGTATCAATGTGTTTTCAGTTAAATTCTTGCCGAGTCAAGAGAGCACTGAGTCTCTTAACGTCGCGGTGCGTTTAGTTTCGATGTGCATTTGATATCAATCGAGTGATCCAATAACGTGACTGTCGAAAGATTTCAAGCACCATTTCACAGTAAGTCGCAAGAATACGAGTCAAACTGCTAGCGTTAAGTCGAGCAAAGAGTCAGGGGACCATATGACTTCTTGTATTCAATGATTATACAAGATAAAAATCGCCAGGTTTTATAATTTTATAATAATATTTTTTTATAAAAATATTTTTTTAATCGGTTTCCTCGATCAGTCTCGAAATAAGAATAGAGGAGAATCATTGTTTTTTTTACATTTTCCTGATATTTTTCTATAACAAAAGAAAGTAAGTAAGCCTTTCAGAAATAATCTCAACAAGTTCGCTCTGTCTCTGAAGACTAGGTCGAATAAGATTTACCGAAAGTTGAAAAATTCGTATCACAAGTATGATGAAGAAACAACAAAGTGTCATGAGAAGTAGATCTCGGCGAAGAAATATGAAATATATGTATATACATCGGCGAACATAGTATCATATTATCGTGTTATTATCTACTTATCTATTCCGTGCTTGACATATTAGCATATTCTGCGAGATATCAATTAAATTTCGGCATTTCAAACAAACGTTATCTTACCATTCGATATCGCATTACGTCATGATGATCCGCGTTCGCGCGTCACGAGTGTTTCTGCAAGCGACATCATCATTACAAGCGTAATCGCCCAGTCCATCATTCGTTCGCTCGCTCACTCGTTCGTTAGTTCTGACGTAAGAACGCATTGTTCTCACCTTGGCGTAACTCAAGCTAAACGTAGAACGCATTCGTGCATTTTCCCTCGTTTGTCGGCCGGAGCGCGGCGCGAAAGACAAGGGAAAAACGAGAACAAGATTGAATCGAAAGAGAGAGAGAGAAGAAAAGGACGCCGCGATGCCGGAGAGAAGGTGAAGGTGGCTCGCCCGTATAAATGTGGAAGAAGGTAGCAGCGTGGAAAAGATAGAAGAGGGGCCTTGACCGATGCGTGATCATCGGCTGTGGACGACGAACGGACGTTCGTGCAACGTTCGACCGATTCAGCCGGGCAGGAATGCTCCTCCGCTGTACCGTTATGTCGCGGAACGCCTCGACCGGACGATCTATCGGCGGCGATCTAGAAAGCAAGCGCGACGAAAGTGTTCCGGTTAGGAAGCGAAATCCTGATCGATCCGCGATGAGCGCCGTCGACGACGGCGTTGGCGCATTTTCGTGAGAGCGTCTCACTTGACGGAAAGGCTTGCAATCCGCAAGGCTGATATTCCTCGATTCCGTTTCTATTTTTTTTTCCTTTTTACCAATTTTTGTGAGCAGCCAGCGTAGCGACACGTTTTGCAGCGTCGCGCAACGTTCGGTTCGCGGCTAGGAGTTCCGTGGTTTTAAAGATAAGTTTTTTTTTCGGATTGTCAGGAACCGGTTCGGAGGAGGAGCCACGAAACTCCGACGGGAGTTACTTACGGATTACAGCGATATTAAGAATATATGTATTTTTATGAGGACGGGAAAACATTTGATTTACATGAAATACAAATAATTAAATTAATAAAAATATAACTTATATCTGGCTCTTGTATATTCAACGATTACGCAAGATAAGAATCGCCAGGTTATTTTTTAATTGCCAGGTTTTTTAATCCTTAATCTTGAGATAATTCGAGAATATCGAGAAGATACATTGTTTCATTTTTACATTTTTCTTGTATATTTTTACAATCAATTTAAATGACGGTTTAAAATAAAGTATTCCTGAGGTTTACTGAAAAATTACGAAAAACATTTTCTTGAAAAGTCTCGCTTATTTTCCATCGTAATAATTAATCATACGAGAAGAAAAATCGATTCGAAAGCTGCCCGACACTTCGTATACATAACATACATAATTATTACTCTTCAATATAGTAATTAAGTTAAAGCTGGCATGTACAAAAAAATAATGATAAAAAAACATCTGAACGAAGAGGTGTACGATACGTTTGGGTAGCAAACAATTTATTTACAGCGACGATAAGTGTGCAACAGGTTTCCACACATTTTGCGGAAGTTGCACGGTTACATAACATCAAGTGTCACACTTCCTAGTAATATAAAAAAAAAGAGAATAAGAGGAAAAAAGGAGAAGATAAAGAAAGAGAAAGAGAGAATAACAAATGTCCACTCGTCGAAAGGAAAAGTCTTCTAATGAAACCAGTCGGGTGCACGATAAGGATTACGAAGGAATATCCTTGATCCAGGAAGAACTCTAAAAGGAAAACACATCGAGCTCTCGTCCCGTCTTCAACTCTGTCAGTCGACGACTCCGAGGAAGGTCCTTCTTGGACTTTTCGGCCGGGTAATCGGCCGGGCGCATATTCGGAGCGTATTCAGAGCGCGAGAGAGCAGGTGGAAGCGGTTCTGGAGCAGGAACTGGTTTGGTGGGAGCCACAAGGTGGTCCGCCTGATACCTCTCTCGATGTACGCCGGCATGCCGCTCTCGGTATACGCTGGCACGTTGTCGCACGAGTATATTCATGCCAGTGGCGGGAGTCCCCGAGGGAATCCGGTGGGGCCTCCTCGCTCACTTCGCCGACAAGTGATCGTTTACAGTTATAGTCAGTCCGCATTGGGCGCTCGGCCGGCCCTGACTGTATCGGCACACGTAGCCGCTGATAAAGTTTCCTTGACTTTTTCGGATTACGCGCTTCGCCGGAGCCTCTTCCTTCCTTTCTCTCTCTCTCTTTCTTCTTTCCCAAGACTTGAGATCGTAATCGTGTTGAATAACAGTGATTCGGGTCTTTTTTCCCCTCCCTCCTCCCGTTCTCTTTCTCAGACATTTTTTTCAACTTCTCTTATCGTCATCACCGATAATCGTTTTTCGACGTTCAACGACGTCGTTGTTTTCGAGCCTGAAATTGACAGCAGCGATCGCGAGGGCGTCATTGATAACCGTTGGAGACAAGCGGGCCAAGTAACGAACGATGATTTAGTGGCAAGATCAAGTGAGTGTCGTGTGAAAGGAAAAGTGTGCGGGACGTTCGGCGGCGAAAAGCGCGCTAGTGCCAGACGCCAGTTTCAGTGAGCGTGCACTCGCCGCCACTTACACGGGGCACTGATGGAGAATAATCGGCCGATGAGGTAAATACGCTTTTACATTTTTACATTCGTGACACCGGGCGACGAGCGTGCGTGCGTGCAAGCGAGTGAGGAAGCGAACACGTTTGCACTTTTGCGCCGCTTCGGAATGCGGCCGCTCGCGCAATCCGGAACCGCGACGTTCTTCCGACGACGTCACACGAGGGACCCCTGGGTCTCATTTGCGACTGGAGTGCTTTCTAAACACGCGTGTACAAAATCTCTATGTGCAGAGAGGAAAAAAAATAACTAATAATAAAGTTTACATGTAAATAAGAGCGAGACAGATTCGAAATTTCGGCGACAGATTTAAATTATTCGAAAATAATCGCGCCCCGACGGCAATTCGAGAATTCGATATATCTTTTGGGCCCGAAGAAAACTCGAACGCCGTTCATCGCGCGATAGATCACACGGATAGCTTACGTAGCGAGGCGGACGGCGCGGCGTGGCGGATACGGTACTCTACTGCAAATCATAACGTGGCACTCGAAGGTTATTGTTCGATGTAAATTGTCGGTCAATCGTCCACACGTCTTCAATAATGAATACGCGCGATGATGATACGCCGCGCGGTGATACGTCGGCCGAAATTTTCCAGAAAATTAAAACACGAAGCGGAACATTTCCTGTAGCTGTTTACGTCGCCCTTGACACTTTATCCGATAAGCGGGTACTTTTCTCCTCGCGCGTCAAGAGCACCGAGTATATCTGTGCTGATAATAAAAGCAAATTAATGCTCGATAATACGAATAAATGGCAATCAAAATGGCGTGGTGTTTTCGAACGGCCTCCAACAAAAACATTTCGATAAGAGAGCTAAAACTATATATGTATATTTGTAGTATACAGAATAATATAAAGTATTAAAATTTTCAGAACGTTTCGATAAGAGTTTTGAAAATTTTAATACTTTATATTATTCTGCATTTTTATTATCCCATATATATATATATGGAATATTATTTATTTTATATTATTATTCCATATATATATATATATATATATATATATATATATATGATATTATGTGTATATTGATGTGTGTATATAACAATGAAATAGCAAGAACGTGCGCCGAAGAGAGAATCGGCTATTGCGTTACGATAAGTTATTGCAGTACTATCAATATCGGATACGACCGTACTATTAAAAGATACAGAGAAAACGACTTTGTTATTATGCGCCGTGTTTTCACGAAATTTTGCCTACACGAAATTATCCTGAAAATTGCGCTTTGTGTGTTCCACGTGAAACGACATTTCGCCACTTCGCGATTGTAGGTCGATTTGTCATGCTTGCTGGCAATAATGCGTGCGTTAACACAATACGTGCGTGCGTTTACGAATCGAATGTGCGTGGGGCTGCAAATTTTCGTTCGATCCATCCGCTTGGCGATTAATAATACGATCTTAAAACAAATAACGCTTGTCAACTACGTGTTGTGAGAAATAACTTCGCATAAACTTTATATTAATTCGATATGTTAAAGAAATATGAATTAAGTAAATAAAATAAACAAAATGTGTCTAAATGCGAAAAATATATATTGTAAATTTTATAAATTTTGCATCTTTAAAAAAATATTGACGATACAACACACCTCACACTTCTATTCTTCCTTTTGAAATGAGGAAACTACAAAAAATTTGGTTGAATTGAAATTGAACATGAATTCTCCTTTGACAAGTACCGGGAGGCTCGAAAAAAATTGAAAGCTAATGATTCCCGATAATATCGTGGATTATGTAACTCCGCTGTTTGCTCAATCTTGTAGACAGCCCGGTCTGGCTGTGTTACTGTTCGTACGTTTACGCGTCAAGGTTTGACGAAATCGTATCATAAGAGCAATCGCATGAGCGCTCGATAGCGGGAGAAAGTAAGAGCCATGGAGTCGTGTTTCGCTTCCACCTCAAATCACCGCTCTTGATTCTGACAGCTGGATTGGCCCAATCTGACATGTGCGCGCGACCACGAACAGAAATTCTTGGCATTGAAGAGTAGGAAAAACAGGATATCCCGATTCGTTTATCTTCACCCGCACGCGCATGTTGATCTCTCTCTTACTTTCTCTCTTTCTCTCTCTCTCTCTCTGTCTCTTTCCCTATCTCGCTCGACAGAGCTCCCAATTTTTTAAAGAAAACGGCAATCAGTTGTGACTTATAGTCTGGTAGTCGAGTATTTCAGAATCGTCGAACGAGACATTAGCGTCAGCATCGGTAATGATGTTTAATCTTGATCGATGATTCTGAAACTTCTTCGCTATGAGTCGTAATGTAAATCGTTGCGTTATGCATCCCATGAGATTTACCACGAACATTGCTCATTATGATGATACCACATTTCATCTTATTTTTATTTAGTATATTTAGCACATTTCAAATGTAATTCTTATAAAATGTATAATATTTAATATATACTTTTATCTTTTTCAAAAGCTTGAATAATATTTTATTTTTTATCTTGTATATAAACTTATAAATATTTAAATAATAAAACAGAAAGACTCCAATGTGATAAACAGATAAATTTAGAAGGAAGGGACGAAGATAATGAGAGCCGGGAAATAGAGCAGAAATTAAGTTGTATTAATAAATATTTAAACTTTAATTAATTCTTTAATTAATTTGAAAGGTCATTATACGTTTCAGGTATAATCCTCAGTGATAGATCAAGCTAAAAGAGATATATTTTGAAAATGAGCGATAAAGAAACATTGTTCAGATTTCCTGTGTGAAGTTTCCCATTGGTTTCGGTCGTTAAGAGAAAAATGTCCGGCATTATTTAGTTAAAACAGAAAACACAAAGAGGAAAAGATAAAGAACACAGATGAGTTCGAATAACATTTCAAGACTGATGTCTATTATTTATATTTGTAACAGACACTTTAGATGCGATATAATCCTTATTATATTTTTCACAAATAGAGTTTATACTACAAACCACTTAATGTGTTAATTTTTTTAGTTATTTCTCTCATTATTACAAACTTGTATTTACTTTCTTTCGTTTATGATTACGGGAAGGACGATGCTTGCATGAAAAGAGCACTTCTTGTTCTCTTTTCTACTGTACAGGTCTTTGAAGATAATGATTTGTTACAGAAGGATCGAGCTGTGATTTTGATGAGGATAATGCGAAGCCTGGATAGGCTATCGGGTAGCGACCAAGACTGCGGTGATCGGGAAATGTACATCGACCTGGACGACGCCTCCGTCGACTCGCTTACCGGGAAACGTACTCGCCACCATGTCGCGGAGGTATCTCATTTATTCTCTTTTCGCTGTGCGTTTCCCTTTTTTATCTACTCTGCTGCGACGCGCGTTATCTCACTTGAGGCTTTTAAAGTTCCGTAACCATTTACCCCAAATAAGAAAAGAAAAGATACTCAACCCACATAAGTCACTATTATCATGCCGAATTGATAAGATTTAAGTTTTTCCATCACCGTGCATTTCTCGATTTGTGACTCAACGCAATTAGCAATAGGCGAGACACAACTGTAAAATTAGTTAGTTACGATCAAATTCGGTGAATAACAAATAACAAATCGGAAATGAATTATAATCACGGGACAACGTCTCATTATTAGCTATCTGAATTAAATAAATAACTTTTCAGCGCTGCATAAGCGGCATCGAAGAAAATTGCATTACATTTTATCTATCAGATTTTATCGTTTAAACAAATATTTGTAAAGTGTATTGCTGAAAGGAGAAACGAGAAGATAAAGAGAGTTAAATAAAATCCTTTATTGATGAAAATAGCACGGTAAGAATCTTCATTTATGTAGATTAGATTAGAGAAAATAACATTATGTAACGTTATCGCGTATTAATGTAATCAATTTTGTGCCGACATATATGTATATTTGAATGTAAGCACACTCATGATATCTTCTGAAATACGTTCGTAAGTTAATCTTTCTTTCTTTTTATACAAAATAATTTAAAGAAATTAGTAATATCTTTCTTAATGTGTCTTATTGAAATGAAACAAAGAATTTGTGTCATAATAAGAAATTTATTGTCGTGTCATATCAATATCAAATATACGTAAGATATTTACAAACGCATTCCTTGAATTGCTTGAGAATCATGATGCAACCAATTTTCAAATGTAAATTGTTTCTTATTGGGAAGTTCTCAAAATTAGAAATTCGCTCATATATCGCGTTGCGCCGCGACAAATATTTGACAAAGATCCAGCCTGTTATGAATCAAATGAAAACAGGTGGGCGAGGAAAGCGACAGCAGTGGAAGCGAGAGAAGCCCAAAGCAGGCGAAGAGAAGAAATCGCGGCGGCGCGCCGACCACGAGGAGACGGAAAAGCGGAATTTCCGCGCGCGAGAGGAACTTGAGGAGGCTCGAGAGTAACGAGAGAGAGAGAATGAGAATGCACTCCCTCAACGACGCCTTTGAGGTAACAGCCTATTGCTTCCTCAGATAGCTTTCGCCTCGTCGCGTCGACGAACGCGACGAACTTTACTAAAAACTTTCGAGAAGAATGAGAAACTTTCGCTACGGAATATTAAATCACGAACAATATAAAAGTGAAAATAATGAGGTACGATCAATCTTTACCCCATAAACACATCAACCTGATGAGAATTGCTAAGCAAGAAAAAGAATACATTCAAATACTTTCATGAATAATTTTTTAATAAAAATATTGTAATTGAAAAATATAATGTTTTATTTTAACAATGTTTTTTTAAAATAATATTCGAAGAAAAGCAATTCGTTAACGCGATTATTACGATCATTAATTATTACTACGCGAATACGTAACGACTAACGTTGTTGATCGAAGTTGAACGTCAATGCAAACGATAGCGAAATATGTAAAAAAATCGATTTGTGCGAAAGATAAATGGCGATAACTCGCAGCTGCAGTTCCATCCGATAAGCAATTCGTTATATTGATCGATTATACGTAGCATCGTTAAAAATGTACCAACTTTCGACTATATTTGATTAGATTGCAATCCGGCGTTGTTATTTATCGCGCGACTCGATATAATAGACAGATTTTCAATCTTCTCCTTGTTGTAATTTCCAGCAATTACGCGAGGTAATACCACACGTAAAAATGGAGAGGAAGCTCAGCAAAATAGAAACGCTCACGTTGGCTAAAAATTATATAATGGCACTGACGAATGTCATATGCGAGATGCGTGGCGAGGAACAGCCGTACACGTGAGTATTATTCTAATCTACAGTTTTTTACTATTTTTTTGTTCAAATTGCAACGCCGTGTGAAATAATTTCCCGATGCAGCAGAATTTAAATAAAGAGAAAAATGGAGAAATAAATATTTTACGTGTAATAAATATAAGATAATAAAAGTATTGTATGAAATAAAATCAACTTTTTTATGGGATTTTATTTTACACCTTAATATGTATATCAGAATATATAAAAATACAATTTAAAATATTTTGTAAGCCATAAATTTTTTACAATCTTAACATTTTGCATACATCATATTCTTCCCTAAAACTGTGATTTCTTGAAATTTAAAAAATATCTTCTAAAATAGGATATTTGAGATGTGCAATTAAAACGCTTATATTCTACCTGCGGTATTTATGAAGAATGCTCATTTTTTTAGGTTTGTCGATGGCGAATGTGGATCCAGCAGCGGTGACAGTACCGGCCAATTAGAATTAAGCGGGGGCGAACAACCTGACGAATCATCCCCCACGTCCATTCACGAGACCAACAACAACAGTCTTCTTCACGAAGACTTAGAACGCAGAATCTAAGAAAATTAAATCTACACGACAAACGTCGAACACATACATGTACACAACCACATACACACGCACACATACACAGACTCGTACATGCACAGACTCTGTGATAAACTATCATATTAGTGCCTTTTGTAAGGACAGCAATCCGCGAGGATTCACTCATTATTCGCCATGAATCTTCGTAGATCGTACGTTTACGAAAAATCCGCGCTGGAATAACAAAATGATGATGATTTCGCAGGGACAGAATAGAAGAAACGCGAGAAAAGGAAGGGAAAACGAATAGAAAGAGGCACGAAGAAACAGAAAAGAAAGAGACAAATAAGATAAACAAGTAGAATGAAGTAGAATATAATAGAATGAATAAAGAAGGAACAAGACAGAAAAAGAGAAAGAAATGGAAGAATGCATTTTTGTTATTATATACGTAATATACACGGGACATTTTCGATCTAGCGCATAATCCGTTTTAAAGAGAGATTTCTCGACAACAGCCGAAGAGAGTCGAGAAGTCGTTAGAAGTTTCATAGGAAGCCATTATTTTCATAACTTAATTTCTATCTCCTATGCTAAAGATATATCTTAACAACCAAACTTCAATTTAAGATTCCATCAAAACAATATTCATCTAAAATAGATTGAGAAATAATGTTTTATTGTTATATACTAGTTGAATTCATGAAGTTTCATTCATTATTAAAACTTAAAACTGTTCAATTCTTACTCTTTTTTAACTCAAGAACGAACAATTCAAAATGAATTGCAGGCAAAAATCTTGTTAATCCACTTTCTTATCCAGGCTGAAAGAGATAATGTACTTCTCCAAATATCTAATGACGTGTTCAGATATAACGTGCGTACATCTCGCTGTACATATAGAATATATCGAGAGAGAAAGAGACAGAGAGTGAGAGAGTGAGAGAAAGAGAGAGAGAAAGAGAACATATCTAGAAAATATTTATATCGTATGGCACATCAAGTGTACCGCGAAAATAACGGTTGTACAAATTCACATCGTGAGTTTTTCTATCGATCGTTAAATTCCCATTAATTTATTCTTTTATCAACATTGTCGACTTAGTGCAAGATATTATGCAAGATATGCTCGTTACAACTACTATTACTTTTATTCCTATTACTAATACTATTCTGTTACTATATATTGCTACCTATTGCTATTATTATTGCAACCATCACTCCTACTATTATTCCTATTACTATAACTATACGACTACTATTCCTATATAGTACCATTGTTACATGGTTAGAGATATTATCTTTTAATATTTTATTTCAATTAATATTCTATTATTTTAAAATCTTTTAAATGATTATTATTATTACTGTTATTATTATTACATTATTATTATTATTGTTACTGTATATTATTAAATTAATAACACATTATTTTAATGTTTTATCCTAGTAGTGTCATCTGTTACAACATATGTTTCACTCATATTTCTCCGTCCGCGAATTATCTAAAAAGACATTTTAATGCATTTGCCAATTGGTATTAACCAATCGCAATAACTACATTTATAATCTTTATCGATCATCAATCATCAATTATTATATTTTTAGTTGCAAGCTGTACACATAAGTAATAATTGTTTGTTGGTCAATTAGCAATTATATAAACGTAATTAACAAATGTAAAATTAATTAAATTACATTTGATGATTACCAAAAGATTTATTACCATTTCACCCATCTCTACTTCGAAAATTGTCATGTAAATTAATTTTGTACAAAGACAAAGAAGCATAATGGAATGATGACAGTAAGACTAAACAAACTAATCAAAGTTAACAGATAATGATCATGTTAAAATTTGTTACTATACATTTGTGACAAATCGGTTTGTTAATTATGTAACTATCATAACATTCATATAGATATATGGTATTGTTAGTTAGATTAATTATTTAGTAGCAATTAATTATTTAGTAGCAACTTTATAGCAACAATTTTTCAAAGTCATGAGTCATAAAAAAGTTTATAATTAATTATCGCTACTATTAATGTAACAGTGTCATTATCGATGCGCGCTATTACCGTTATTATTATCATTATCATTATCACTGCCACTGTCGTTATGATAATAATTGCCATGGTCATTGTCTCACACATATTATTATTATTATTATTATATTGACATTACTGAGTAACATTTTATTATGATAATAATAAACACCGCATTAACATCGTGGTTTAATCAATATACGATTTGAAGCATTTACACAATTATCTCTATTTGCACACATAAATCATTTCCATTGTATATATAATTAGCTAAGAATAACTAAGATTTAATTGTGTGTTTCCTACTTTTTAAAAGAAGAATTACACAGGCAATAGTTGTTGTGAAGGCAGTTTTATTATCAAAATTTTATGTAGCATAGATTTATTATATACAACATTTTTTATGTAAATATTCGCGTTGTGTTTGGAAAATTTTACAAATTATTTTATTTTATAAGAATACACAGAGTAATGAAGTTGTTCATTCATATATATTATGACTTTTTTTTTAATTGTCTTAGTTATTAAATTATTAAAGAGAAAAATGTTCGTTTTAAAAGATTTATATATATTAGTAAAAATAATTCTATTTTTTTACTGTCCATTTTTTCAACTCAATATCAAGACTGTTTTCCTTTTTTTCTTTAAAGAATAAAACGTTAAGATATTATAATTTTGTAATTTGCTTTTTGCACTTTAATTTGCATCAATCAAAAAATGGGAGGTGCTATATTAAGATGAGAAAAAGATAAGGAAAAATAACATCTGTTTTCATTAGTTTATTCTTTAACATAGATATATTAATATTTTACAAGTTTTATTTCAACTTCGAGAGTAAGAAGGAGCACAATATTTAATTTTTATTGTTTTTGACGGTATGTATGATAATGGCCACAATTAAAATAAACAGCGTTCCTAACAATCCAAGCAGGAGAGCCGTAAGAATTGTATCGATTGGTAACCATGAATCTTCCTCTTGGGTCCAAGTAACAGATTCAGTTGTTGCAAACAAACTGTAACCGATGATGCTTCATTATTCCAACAAAACTTTTATGTTAAAAGAAACAGTACGCAGAAGTCTGGTAAAAAAGAATTGAATTATAATCAAAGTTGTGCAATATATTTTATCTAAAATACTTTAAGTTTTTTTTAGATACATTCAAAAAATAATAAACGCGCTATTAAACATGATATTTAGTTGGTGCGTATTGTTCGATTTATTTCAATGCTCAGATATATTCCTCATCACTTTATACTTTACCATTAAAATGTACTTTATGAATTATCATGCACATGAGAAGGACGTTTTAATTATATTTTGCACAACCCTGAGTATAATTAACAATGTGGAATGCCGACGTGCTGGTTTCCACTTCTTCCTCGGTGAATTCGTCGAAGGACAGCGTAATAGCGTTGTCCAGATCCTTTCCCAGCTGTCTAAAGGTGGTTTTGCCGAGCCAATCGGCGAGATCGTTGCGATTTAGCTGTCGAAGTCGATGTATAATCGCCGCGTGCGTCTTGCCCCGACCCTCTGCGGGGGAACTATTCCAATGGAGCAGTTGACGCAGACACGGGATCTCCTCGTCCACTTTACGCTCTTTTATTATAATAACTGAGCATTAATTAAATCGTTAAACGCGCAGATAAAGCCAATTAATGAAGCAAATGTGAGTGAGCGAGAGTCCAATGTGATTTAAGATTATAAACCATCGGAAAGGAAGGCTGACCTGCCGCGGCCAGATTCTTCGGCAAGTCATAAGTCGTGTAATGAAGCGCGGCGATCAGTCGTCTACATTCAAACGGCTCCAATCGTGCTGCGAGATATTCCAATTCACTTAGATTCACGTCTATTGTACCGCGGACTGTTGGGATAAAAATCGTCGCGCTGATTGCAATGTAAATACCAATCGCCCGAGGCCACATTTTTCCCCCAAACGAGACGTTACGGAAAGAGCGAGAATCGCGCAGATGAAAACAAAAGACCATCATTCTGTTATCATACGTGTATGTGTGCTTTTATTTCTTTTTAATTCGGAAAGATGTCTCATTTTCGCTCGTTTATTTATTGATTAACCTTCTCTTCTTCGACCTCATATCGACCTCGTATCTACCTCTTCGCTTTCCGTCCCCTTTTCTTCTTTCTGTAACATTTGTAACAGGGGATCGGTGACGCGTTCTCCAGCTTCTCCTGCTCCCTGGGAATAATCGGTGCGGTAACTTCCGTCGCGACGTGCGTCAAGTCCGGCGACACGGGTCTCTTCCTCTTTTTCCGCAACTTCTTTCGTCCTTCCTCGACATCGGGAGAGAAATACTTTCTAAAGTATTTCGCAGATTGATTACTCGTTTTCTTACGTCTTGTCAAATCGTTGCAGAATTGCCAAGAAAGAATTGTGCCGAATTATGTAAAATGATACAGATATGTCTCATACTGACTCTTTTTTCCGTTTTCTCCCTGTCAGCTTATTAAAGATCCTTGCGCACTTGTTTCTCACGAACAGGGTGCAGCAACAGGTGCAAATTATAATCGCGATTATGATGCCACTGGCGACGTATAAGGACAAGGAGATCGGTCGGCGTCCTAAAATGCGTCGTACCAGCCACAAATGTCATGGCTCTTTAGAAATCTTCATTCGACTCACCTGATAAAATATCGTGGATGATTGTGGTGGTATTATTCATTCCTCGTTTCTTTAAATGCTTTCCGTACCATTTTGTCCTATCGTTTCGGTAAATATTAGTAGAAAACAGTAAGGATAAGCAATTGACATTTCACGGTTAGGCAAATCGCAATATGTAACAAACATAAAACGAATTGAAATATCACACATATAATACATACTTGGCTAACATCACATCTTCTTGCACCGTTGCACAACGTAAGATAAAAAGTGAAGTGTTTAAAGCGAAGAAAATTGTAATAAAAGAAAGATTAGAGAAAAATTATACACTAGATTATAATAAAATAAATTTACCTAATAAAGTTGAAAACAAAACTTCAACAAAGTTCAAAGTGAAATTGCAATCACAAGATTTAATGCTCTCCTTTCTATTCAGAAAAAAATTCTTCAACTTTTAGAGAATTTCGGTTTCTTCGGCTTTATTTAATAAAAAATTTAATAGAAAATTATTTTACTTTTTTATATTATATTTTTATATTATATTTTTTATATTAACCTAATGCAATATATATTTTTTATTACCAAACAAACAATATATAATATGTATAAATTTCATCATAATATTACATTATATTGATCAATTATTAATCACACTTTTCATTTCTTGAAACGTCAATCAATATAATTGCAAAAAGAACAGCGAGATCTTCGTCGCGCAATAAGTTATATAAGTTTCGTAAATATTATCTTGCAAAGAACTTATCACTGTGACGACCGATTAAAAACTTTTTAATAGATGTTATCTTTAAAAAAGCAACATAAAATGTATGCCACAGATTTGTCGATTGCAATTCAAGAATCGTACACGTATTGTGCGAGTATCTCAATCTGCGTAAACCTGATAGATTCTTGAAAAGATGAAGTCCAATGTTTTCTTCCAAGCTTCTTGTACCTCTGATGTATACTGCTTCCCGAATAAGGAAGGGAAAGCATCTAGCATCAGCTGTTTCAAATCCTGAAAAATATAATTTACAATTATATTACAATTACGTTAAGAAAAGAAACGTGTATTAAAAATACAGGTAAAATTAATGTCAAGCTGGCAGAAATATTAAGATACAAAATGAATAACTGGATATCAGGCTTGTTTCGAAGAATAATGTCATGAAATAATTTTAATACCGGAAGCAAAGATTAATTTATGGTCTTAAAGATTTTTTTATATCTATATAAAAAGATTATATAACAAAAATCATTTACTTATCACTTTTTTGCGTGTTTTTGTATTTACGAAATAAGCATTTTAAAATTAAAAAAAAGTATGTACCCGTAAAGTCCGTTATGAGAAAATAAGAACAAATAAATTTATAGACAAAATTTTAGATGCAAAATATATCGCTATTACAATGTCGAAAAGAAAATGTAGAAAACAAAAAGAAAAGTTTTTACTTACCTCAAATTGTTTCTGTGTTTGCCCGCGATTTTTGTGTTTCTCAGTAAAATTGATCACGCTCGCTTCCATCAATTCCGGATCATGCATTTGTTCAATCGCTTTGCCAAGCGTCGATATGAGGTTGGCACAGTGCGCTTGAAATCTCTTATTTTTCGACAGTTCATCGAGAGGGATGTTCTTAAACGACTTAAATTCATTTTGACTTTCTGGATATTGTTTGAAATAGCTATAAAGAACAATTTTGAGTTACGAATCGCAAAATGAATGGTTTTGAGGAAACGACTAAAATGAAATTGTTTAAGGGCTACTGATTCATCATTGAAATCATATTAAATTATAATATAAAGATAAAAAATTGGAGAAATTTTAGATCATGCATTTGACTGTGAAGATAAATAGTGATAATGAGGACATAATTCCTCACTGTTAAAAAGAAGAAATTAATATAAGTGAATAATATAAGTGAATAATATAAGTGATAATATAAGTGAATAACTTAAATAAATTATTCTGCAAGTAATGTATGATCTCTGTGAGTAATCTATGATCTCATGAAAGTTGATGATATCGACTTTTTAACAAACGTCACTTTTAATAAACGCTTTATTTTTTATATGTTTTAATACAAACAATCTTAAAATTTATTATCATCTCAGTCTAAATTTAGACTTAATTACATCACTACGAGTTAATTCAATGATTAATATTTTGCATGCAACATCATTATGTTAATATTAATATTATTTTATAGAAGATCAAATAACAATACAGTGTAGTGCAGTAAAAAATAGATAAACAAGTAAGATGAACATTATTTTAGGTATAACTTTGATAAGAAGAAAAGAAGGAAATAGAAAATAATATAACATTATAAAACAAGGGCTATTCACTGATTTATTATTTTTTGGCGTTAATTTCTTAATAATTATATTTAAATACAAAAATGTATTAAAGAAAGAATATAAGAAGACATGTTATATTTTTTTAAAGTAATTAAAGACTCAAGTTAGTATTAGATAGCTTTCTCATAATAAAATCACAGATTTGCTCGAGCAAATTTAAATTCCTGAGTACGAACACGCAGAGTGTTGGATAATAAGCGTATATTAAGTCATACGAAAGAAGCATGCTACATGAAAAAAACGTGTACATTTCTTGCGCGATTACAAATTGCAAGTTCTATTTTAGTTCGATATCGATCCACCTTTTAGTAGTGTCAATAGAGATTAAGTTGTAAACAACTACTCGACGTTGCAATAACTTATTCCGGTATCACATGTGATAATGAGAGCGGCGTTGAAATTTTCATAGCGCGCGTTCCGCCGCAACTTTTGCGACGCATCGCGATGCGGTACGCATTAACAAACGCGAATGGTTCCGACGAGACGTGAGGGTGTTCATGACGAGGCTCCTAGCGCGTGAGATGGTTTTTTTATCATGCACCACATACGCATCGACGATTCATTAAATAAATGAATGGCTTGTTAGAATGCGGAAGTTCTTGGAGCTTGGAGGAAGCTTTGATCGCGTCAAAAGAATTTCTAATAATATTTCAGGACTTTGTTATCCGCGAGCTTATAGATTAAGAAAAATCATTACTCTCGTGTTTTTATTTGCTGTTTACCGGCGCGATTACCTCGGAAATCTTTTATCGAAGTTATAAATGCATAGAAGAATGCATAGGAGAATGTGCGTGTGGACCAGATGAAGAAGAACGAGTCACGACAAGAAAACAACAAGTCACTCACGCGAGTACAAGGGTGACGCCGATCGACACTTCGTCTTTACGAACGATAGCCCATGTGTTCTGTACCAGTTTCTTTTGCTTCTCGGTCAGACCGAGTTTCTCGTCTAACTTATTGTCGTTCGTAAAGAAATCAAACAGACCACGGAACAACGCCATTGTTCGTTTTACCGTGCGGGAATAGAGCCTGATCTATGGAAAACAATTGCACCGTTGATCAGATGATTATTCCACAAATGATCTTCAATGGGAGACTCAACTTCTCGTTGCGAGAGTAACTGAAGAAATATACTTGCATTTGCGGTTAACAACGTTAACGCACGATTATTCTTTTTGCAAAAATGTTTCATCCATTACAATTTAATCGCGCGCGATTATTATCTGATGAAGGATCAAACAAAAGTAATTCAAACAAACAAAGTGATACAAAAATAAGTCAAAAAAGAATACGAAAAATGAAATATTTGGACAAAACGACGTCTAGTTTTATCGCGTTTTAACATTGACTTTTTCAAAATGTAATTATGTTTAAATTTGATTCGGAAAGCGAATTACGCAAGAGAAAATGTCATTACATTTTTTAAAGAAACAAACAAAATTTTTTATAAGTCACACTGAATAATTGTTTCGATGTATGTGAATGGCAATAATTTAAATTTGTACAATTTTGGTAAAAGAGATAAACGCTTTTCTTATTTTGCGTCAATTGCATAGAGAAGTATTTAACATTAATGAACAGAAAAAATTATCGAGTCGCGACATAAATAGATAATCGTAACGGATTATGTTTGTTTTTTTGAATAATTAACAACATTTTTTTGTACGCGATAATCACAATTATATGACAAAATATAATAATAACAACAAACAACAACAACAATAATAATAATAATCTTTAAAATATTTGTTAACTGAGGAAAATGAGAAAGAAGGAATTCGAAACAAATTGACGCTTGAACATTTGCACAAGCGATTCTCGTTCACGCGATAATTAATTTAGCCTTTCTTTTTCTCTCGATTTCAGTGTCGCAATTATCTAAACCACTTTTAAATGAGATAGAGCGTGAAAGATAACTGAGCTAATACCAGTGGCAGGAGCGAGGAAGAAACGGAGCGGCCGAAGGCACTGTACGAGCAACTCTACGGACTGACACGATGAGGCCTCGCTTATATCGAGAATCGTATCAATTACGTTGTAATTCAGTATGATATGTCACGTGCCACGCGTGCTACACTGGTCAAGCGGCGACTACTCGATGCTACGGCCGATCTAACTATTTTAAAGTCGTCCCCACTCCACTTCCGAAGATATCCCGATGGAGGACTTGCGTTATACGCGGGATGTTTCCGTAAGATAAACTCCGCAACTATCTTTAGAAATCTCAATTAAACGAGAAGAAATACGTCACTAATAACGAACGATCATTCTTTTCAGCAATTACGCAATTTAGCAATTATTATATGCATTGAATTCAGTAGCGAATATACTTGTATTTCGTCTTCTGATTTGAAAAGATAAAAATGTGTCTCTACTTGCATTAAACATAAATATGTGCGTGTGAGCATGTAATATTTAATTTTACATATGTATTTTATGATGTAATTTATATATAAAAATAAATAATTTTATACACACTTATACATATAAAGACACATCTATATAAAATATATACACATGAAGGTATGGATGGATGCACATAATTAGCAAATTGTAAACAAAGTCCTTTCTTGGTTGTATAAACTGAAATAATAAATATATTATTATTATAAAATATATACACATATATGTACATACTTATTCTTGTTAGTATATTATTGTTAGTATATTATCAATATTTATATGTATTTTTCTGATTTTGCAGCAATAAATTTTTACAACTTAAAAACTCTATAACATAAAAAAAAAATTTTACCGTCTTATAATTATATCTACTTTGAGAGCTGTTTTTCACAAAATTAATACAATTAAAAATATACAAACCAACGCGAGATTATCTCACATTCTTTCTTTATACATATATGATTTGGATAATTTTAATTCTAAAGTAAATTAATTTTTTTCCCCAAAAAGTTCTAAATCCAGAATGAAAAGCTTTAATAAATAACTATTTGCATATACCTAATGATGATCGCGTATTTATTCCACCGTCGGTGCACTTCGAAGACATAGCTCGGAATATGCGGGAACAATTTCAATGGCCGCCAAGCACATAGAAGTGGATCGTCGGAGTCACGGCATTGTCGCATAGCGCTCATCGCGCACAATACATCTTGTTACGACGAAACACTTCTGAGACAGATTTCTCGCACGTGAAAATCTCATTCAAACTATAATGGCCGCGAGAAACACGTAAATGCCTTTGAACGCGAATCGTTTCACGACCAGTGTTCCATGACTAACCAGGATTTAAAATGTATCGAAAAGTGTCATATGCGATTCTCGAAATATCGAAACGGCGATTACTTGCGGCAATCGGCTGCATTCATTCTAATCATCGTTTTTGCGCTCGATTACGAAGAGTATTTAAATCTAGATATTCATAATCTAATTGTACATACGAGATTATTTTAAGTGCGATTCCAAGATACTAAGTGGACTTGTAATCGTACTGTATAAGAAAAGATCCTGAGTCTCAAAATTATATGATTATAATAATTTTATAACTAGATATAGATATCTAATCTTAAAATTATAATAATATATATACAATAAGAATATATTTTACATTATTATATGTAACAAAATAAATAATAATAATTAATTCAATTAATTTAATTTTTCGACAGCATCACGTAAAGCAAAATTTTTAACTGTTTAATTTGCACTTAATTTTTCTTTTGTATATAAATCAATAAGACTGTTCTATATTAATACTTCTGTCTGTGTTAACAAAATAATTCAGATATTGTTTATAAGTGTTCAGATATTGTTTGTATAAGTTAATCACTGATTAAATTAGTCGAATCGCTATTAATGAACACAAAAAATACAGGCTCGAACTATGGCAAGCGGGATTGGCGGAATTCAAACTCTATCGAATGATAACATTGCGATTCTCGCAATATCGACATACATTACGTATACAGAAAGGATAGAGTTCAGTTACAGAGAGAAAACGTACTCACATTTTAGGTATAAACCCACTGGGTCCTCTATGTTCACAAAACGTATGCTTTGAACTACGTAGCCACGTAGAAGATTTTCAGTGGATAACACACTGTATCCACATAAAAACAATTTAATTTTCAAACTTTAAAAGTACTTTTAAAATAATAATTTTCTCATATATCTTTCTTTTCAATATATTTTGCAAAAATTTTTGGCATGTAATTTGTCTCTTTTCCGACGTCATCAATCAAGGCAACTCAGCAGAAATCTTTAAATATTATGAAATTTTTAACACACACGTTTCTAGTATTCTGCAATCTTAAATACGAGTGAGTAATGGAAATTATAACGCATTTAATTAAAAAGTTTTCGTGCAATCATTAATTATGTGTGGATTTTTATTATTTAGAATAAATCTTATCGCGTTTTCACACAATTTTCGCTTGACTGACAATTAATGTAATTTCTAAGCGGAGTAATCGAGTCAATGGAACGCATATTGCACACATATAATTTTTAATTAGAAACTTAAAATATCAATTTAAAACTATTTTAAAGTGTTAAATATTTTGTGATCGTGAAAATACATAAGAACAGATTTGGCATTTGTTTTCTCGGAGAAATTGTTTTCTACAAAGTATAATGACTGGCTGGATTCTAGTATCTCTATCTCGGATTGCCAGTCAAACAATATGAGAGAGAGAGAGAGAGAGAGAGAGAGAGAGAGAAATGAGATACATATCAAAATGTCCAGGCGCATACCTATCAGTGTATTATGTTACATTTAGTTTGAGAACATGATTTGAACCGAGGCTGCACTTCTCGCTTTATCGCTCACTGGAAAATAATCAGTTAAGTGGACAATTAGGGATTCGATAAGTTTCAATTAATTAATTTACTGTTTATATCCATATTGATATTGTTAAGCTTTAAAAAATCAGTCTTTATAAAATTGCCTCTTTTGTAAAATTGTTGTAATATTATTTGATTAAAGTTATAAATTATTTTTTTGTGGAATCTGTATATCTTTAGTAATCAACTTATAACAAAATAAAATATTTGATATATTTTGTACAAAATATATCATATACATATAACGTTTTGCGAAGCTTAGTTCTCATCTTTGGTACACTTTGATGTGTCGCATAACTTTTCCGCGGGTACCTTGGGTCATGTAGTAGTGGTCTAGAATCTAAAAGGTTGAAAATTCAATGAGAAAACTAATTATTCATTGCATTAATACATTGCCACGAGTCGTTCAATAACTTTTATGTGACAAAACGCTCTATCATATTCTGTCACATTCGTTTTTCTCAGACAAATTTGAGGAAATTAATAGCCAATCGAATAAATGAACTCTAAGTGATTCATTGCATCATTTCACGATGCTTCGAATTCGGAAGTGTTGTTCAAAAAATACTATCTGGCAAAATGTTGACACTAGCCTAAAACCTGCAAACGGATTTGAATTCAGTACGAAAACCATCTGTAAGAAATGATAGATTTCAGGTTAGCACCCAAAAATTTTGTTTTTCTTCAAAAATTTTCTTCAATGTAATTGGATTGAAGAAATTTTTCAAAGCCTATTTTTCAGTGAAAAATAAGAAGTGATATCGAAATGGTATATCAAAATATAGTCATCGAAAAGAGGTAGAA
>CABEGB010000617.1:582869-603769 GCA_901521435.1 Crematogaster levior
ATGTTTCCTGAAACATTAGAAATGTTATTATAAACACTCATACGTTCATCTTCTCTCACGCACACACGCATGCACGCACGCACCCCCCTCCCCCCACACACACACACACGATATGCAAAATCCGGCCGTGCAACCTCCTATGGCGCATATTGGTTAATACTAATGCCGGAGGTAGCTGCCCGTTTATAAAAATTGTTGTTTATTGCAATATTGCATACAACAATTATTTAAATTGCTAAGGTACACACTTCCCCAGATAGCACATGGACGTCCTATGAACGTTCATCGGACGTTCGAGTTTGGATATCGAACATCCATAAGATATCCGAATACAATCCGACGAACGTTCATAGAATGTCCATAGAACGTCTGTTTGTCACTACTCTGTACGTCTATAGAATATCCAAAGAAGGAACTAAAATGGACATAATTTCCAGTACTCTAGTATTTGTAATTATTACCAAAATAATAAACATTCCAAAGTATATAAAGGAGAGGTTCATTAATAATAATAAATTTCAAGCACAAAATTAATTTAGTTTAAACGCTTGAAAATATATATTTTAAAATAAGATATTTTTGTATATTTCATTTTCAAGTTATAACTTCATTGCCGTGTTTAGAACAGCTACATCCTCGAAAATTCCACATTCCAAAATTGTGATTCACATGGTGAATAATTATAGCTTACTTGTACATATATACATATATATTTCCAAGTAAGTTTTTACTTGCGAGAAAGTTTACGGTTCTTGCGACGCCTAGTGGCGTGAGCGAAACTTATGCGTATATGTATGCAGAGTTATATTTGGACTGGATATCATATGGATATACAAAACGTATCCGTTTTGGGATATTTCAAGAATGTCCACAAATGTCTATCTTATGGATGCCTTATTAAAGTCCATGGACATTTCGACATGAAATGGACATAAAATGGATATCCATAGGATATCGTGTGTTGTCTGGGTCTTGATCATGTATGCATAATTATTTCGCTTTACTTGTTGTATTTTGTTTCTACAAATGCAATGTCCGCTCTTTCCTATATTTCAATCCACTGTGCGCCGAGAGGCTGCAGGCCCGACCGCCAGGACAACGACAGGAAAGCGCCCTCCGGAGAACCTGAGCGGCGCGGCGAAGCGGCTGCGAGAAAGCGCGACCCGCCGTCAGATTCAAAACCCCCGCGCTCCTAGATCGCACCCCGATAAGGAAAGGGGTGGACACGATCGCGCCACCCGCGAATCGATGAGAGATCAATCACGCAACGAGTCTCTCTTGCGTGCGAGCCGTCCGACCGAGCGGAAGCAAAGGCGAGGCCTGCCTAGAGACCGACAGTGATAGTTGGAGATACCGAGATTTAGTGGTGCGGGCGAGCGGATCCTCAACGTCCAGGAGAGGCCCAGCCGAAGCTGCGAGCGCGTAATACCGGTGAGATTGCCCGTTAATCAATTGTGTAAAGCCACGTGTTCGCGAAGGGGGATGACGTTCGCGCTTTGATGTTGATGCGATTCTTCGTGTTAGTGGGCCATCCAGGACGACGTGCAGCTTCTTCGTGTGAGCGATCGACACCAAGTGCGAGGGGTCCCCGTTCGGCGGCCGGAAGCCACGCGGAAATAGGGTTTTGCGTGTGTGATACGAGCCCCAGGGAACCGCGACGTGGCAAGCGGGTCGCCCGGATTTCCGCGAATAGTGAATCGGATCAGCGTTGTATTGCGAACCTAGAGAGTATCTGGTGTGTTCTTTCGCGTTATCTTGGAATTATCGCGTCGTTATCGCGAACACCGAGCGTGACTGTGTGGCACTGTCCTGCCCCTCTGCCGACGTAGGAATTAGCCGGTCCTTCTCGCGCGACTGGTGATTATATTGTTATCGCGGTTAGTGTAAATTTTACGCGTGTGCGACACGTTTGGCGCCCAACGAATTTGGTGTTCGAAGATCGCCGGAAGCGCGAGAAGCGTTTGCGAGGAGGACACGAGGTCCTCCACCGTTCGTGTCTTTTTGATCCACGTCGCGGCGTAACGACGCCGGGGGCGTGCGCGCGCGCACCGTGTGACGATGTGACAATATATATTATGGATCTAACAAGGGAAGGCCACGGAGTGTGGGTCACCGATTTTGATGCGCTTTGGCACAGACCTTTTTCATCGAAAACAAATGGACCCGTATTTTGCCGTTTGTCTAGATACCCCCCCGTTTTCGAAAAAATCGAGGTCATCAGTCAGGATCAGTTTTGGACCATGGGGGTTTTATAGATTTTTAAACAACAATCAATTTTTATTAATATATTTGGGGGTCGCAAACCTATATTTTTCGAGTTATAAAGGATTTTATGTGCACGCAGTGTACCGTAAATACCCGTAACTTTATCACCATTTTCAATTGAGCGCCGTGGTCGAGCGGTGAAGGCGTCGAACTCCCGTTCCCTGGACTCGTGTTCGATTCTTCGTGCTGCATTTTTTTTTTTTTTTTTTTTTTAAATAGCATGAATATTTTATATTTATATATAAATTTTTATATATTAATGTATAAATACATAAAAATTATTACTTTTATATTATCATATATAATATTAATATTAATATTTTTTAAGATACTCTATATTTTATATTTATTATATTCGCTGTGCAGAAATAAATAACAACAATTAAATGCGCATTGCAAACGATTGTGAATACATAGAATACATAGTTTACTATTACCAAGAATTAATCATGTTTTAGAAACTCTGTATATTAGACCAGTTTGAGGGTAACCGGTAAAGTAACACTCTTTTGTTGTCGGGTAAGGGAAGGGCACCTACCTGAATTTACACACTGTGTGCCTCTATTCGGTTTCTCCAACCGTCAGTTCTAATCCAGAAATCGCAGAGTACAGTTTGAAAATTTGTTTCAACGAAATAAAAATTTTAAAAAAATCTACGATATCGAAGATACTACACCAAGGACATTAAATTTCAATAATTATAATAGTAAGAAATTATCAATTATCAAGAAGTTATCAAGAAGTTTTAAAAAATGTTGTTAACGAATTGTAAATATTCCAAAGTCAAGTTTGCTAGTCAGTTTTGCTTTTATCAAGTTTGCTTCTCGCTGTCAGCGTTGCAGAAAAAATGTGCATGTAGTAAAATATCTTTCATGTGTTGTGCATGGTGCCAAAAGGTATTATGCTTTACATGCTTCTACGATGAGTTTCACCCGAGCGTATGTGAGAAATTTAAAACCGAAGATGACGAGTGAGCACATCGAACTGATGAAACATTGACGAAACAATTGACGAAACATTAAATGATCAAACAAAACATTGTAGATTTGTGTATTTTCTAAATATATACTAAATATATACTAAAACTAAATAAATGCGCATTTAATTGTTGTTATTTATTTCTGCACAGCGAATATAATAAATATAAAATATAGAGTATCTTAAAAAATATTAATATTAATATTATATATGATAATATAAAAGTAATAATTTTTATGTATTTATACATTAATATATAAAAATTTATATATAAATATAAAATATTCATGCTATTTAAAATAAAAAAAAAAAAAAATGCAGCACGAAGAATCGAACACGAGTCCAGGGAACGGGAGTTCGACGCCTTCACCGCTCGACCACGGCGCTCAATTGAAAATGGTGATAAAGTTACGGGTATTTACGGTACACTGCGTGCACATAAAATCCTTTATAACTCGAAAAATATAGGTTTGCGACCCCCAAATATATTAATAAAAATTGATTGTTGTTTAAAAATCTATAAAACCCCCTTGGTCCAAAACTGATCCGACGCCATGACCTCGATTTTTTCGAAAACGGGGGGGTATCTAGACACACACACAAACGGCAAAATACGGGTCCATTTGTTTTCGATGAAGAAGGTCTGTGCCAAAGCGCATCAAAATCGGTGACCCACACTCCATGGCCTCCCCTTGTAAGAATGGATGGAGTGTAAAGTAGATTTATGGGCGAAGGGACCCGCGCCCATAAACGGGGAAAGGGAAAATCAAGCGGCAGCCATTACTGGTGATCACTTTTTCTAACCTTACGCTACTACTCCTATTACGGTGTGATATGTATGTACATACATACAATAGTAGTGAGTTGTTGTCACCGTTGGAATTGGCGCCGCCATTACCGGCTCTCGTATAACCTACTTTTAAAACTGAAGAATTTTTCAGTTTCGTATTTGCAAGAAATAAAAATTTAAAGGACCTAAAACAGTTTTATCAACAGCAGTTAATTTTGGTCATAATCAGAAAATTGCTTTTTTATCATTTTCAATTCTGTTTCTGCAGAAAGAAATAAATAATTTTAGTTTAAACTGCAATTATATATAAAGTGACGTGAAATTCAATGCAAATCAAGTCAAATTGTTGAAATTTCATTAATTTTCTATTATGTGAATTTTGGAAAAATATTCAATTTCCTACTGTTTTAGAAATTTTTCAAACAAAACCTAACATTTTTATTAAAATTTATCTTTTTATTTTGTGTTACATAGGTTTTGAATGTTGCGAGTCTTATGATGTGGATGTGGAGAAGTTTACAGAATTGTGGTTCACTTTTTGTCTCAATAACAACACCGATATTGATCCTACCATTGACACCTTGGTTAAGATGGAACACTCAGTACTGAAGAAGGATTACAAATTGCATAGTTCAATAGAAAGTCATACAAAGAAAGAACAAAGTATGAAAAGACACTTTATCGTAAATGAAACTGGGTATCAATATAGTGAAAACGATGATGTACTTAGCATGAATGGCTGTGCTGAAAGTAGACAGAAGAAAAGTAAACAAAAATCAGAAGGCATAACATATCAAACCAACTACGGTATTGATACAACGATAAATAAAATAAATGAAAGTTCGGAAAAGATATCAAAAAATGAAATAAGTATTTTTTATTTTGATTTGGAAACAACAGGATTTGCTCGTGATGCTCATATTGTCCAAATAGCTGCAAAAAGTAGTGAAACTCTTTTTAATGTTTATGTAAAGCCCAAAAAACAAATGTCATCTGATGCGAGTAAGGTTACTGGGCTACGTTATAATACGTTAAATAATACTTTATATTTTCATAATCAGCAATTATCAACTCTCACAATCACCGAAGCATTACGATCTTTTCAGCAATTTTTAAATTCTGTTTCTCAAGAAAAAAAATGCTTATTAGTAGCTCATAATGCAACTTTCGACGTACCTCGATTTTTCCGTTCAATTATAAATAATAACATGGTCAATGATTTTAGAATGATTGCAGGCTTTTCCGATTCATTCATAGCATTCAAAAAAAAGCTTCCATATAGGAAAGGTTCGTTTGCATTACAAACATTATCAAAAGATTTTTTAAGACCTCAAGATTCACAAAATTTTCATAACGCAGCTTATGATATCACAATTTTGCAAAAACTTGTTTCAATTTTGAATTGTGAAGATTATTTATTCAATTCTATGAAGTCTTTTGATGATTATTATAAATCAGTATTAGAAACGAACAAAATTAGCTATAATTTACAATTTTTAATTGATTTACAAAATATTGTTTCTAAACCAATTTTGAAAAAGCTGGCTTTACATGGTATAACGTATAATTCTCTTTTAAAATTGTATGAAAGTGAAAAAGAAAAAGGAATTCAAAATCTGTTTACAGAAATAGTCGAAAATAACAAACCAAAAATTACCAAAAACAATAACAAACCAAAAATTATAGAGAAAGTTACAGAATTTTTAAAATATAAAACAAATAGAAAATAAAATATATTTTATGTGTTTTAAAGTAAAATATATTTTATGTATTTTAATTATAGTTTATTAAAGTTATATATTGACAACATATTGAGGTCGACGACATATTCGATATATTGACGTTTTAATTCATAATTATACTTATTATTATGTATATGTATTAGGTGTACAACTTTGCTTCCGCCGTTTTCCTATAGATGGCTTTAGCGGTAAGTGGTGGTCAAAATAAATAGATCATAGACATCATATAATAAACTTGGGCATCTGTCAATACACATAACCCCATAGAAACATTAGTCGATTTGTGTCTGC
The DNA here is from genome assembly GCA_901521435.1 of Crematogaster levior. Lineage (NCBI taxonomy): Eukaryota > Metazoa > Arthropoda > Insecta > Hymenoptera > Formicidae > Crematogaster > Crematogaster levior. The sequence continues at coordinate 588,936 of CABEGB010000617.1, forward strand.
ATCATAAAGTTATTCTCGATTGAAAATGTCAGTTTACGAGCCAAATTCTCGTCATTTGCGGGAGGACGAAATCTGCGGCTGAGACTCGAATGCCCTCAAATACTTATGGTGAAGCCACTATATAAAAGAACGTGTCGTGAGTGGTTTCAACGGTGGCTTCAAGAACGGTGATTTTGACGTCGAAGACCGGCATAGCGGTGGAAGAGAGAAGGTTTTCGAAGATGCAGAATTGGAGACATTACTTGATTAAGACTCGTGTCAAAATCAAGAAGAATTGGCACGATCATTGGGAGTGACTCAACAAGCCATTTCAAAATGCCTCAAAGCCATGAGAATGATTTAAAAGCAAGGAAATTGGGTGCCGTACGAGTTGAAACCGAGAGATGTTGAACGGCGTTTGTTTGCTTGTGAACAGCTGCTTGAAAGGTAAAGACAGAAGGGATTTCTGCATCGCATTGTAACTGGGGACAAAAAATGGGTTTATTACGATAACCCCAAGCGCAGAAAATCATGGGGAGTTCCCGGCCATGCTTCCACGTCGACAGCCAAACCGAATATTCACGGCTCCAAAGTCATGCTCTGTATTTGGTGGGACCAGCTCGGCGTAGTGTATTATGAGCTGTTAAAACCGACTGAAACAATCACAGGCGATCGGTATCGAACGCAATTGATGCGTTTGAGCCGAGCATTGAAAGACAAACGGCCACAATACAACGAAAGGCACGATAAAGTGATTTTGCAACATGACAATGCTCGACCCCATGTTGCGAAAGTGGTCAAGACATACTTGGAAACGTTGAAATGGGAAGTCCTACCCCACCCGCCGTATTCTCCAGACGTTGCTCTCTCTGACTATCACTTGTTTCGATCAATGGCACACGGCTTGGCTGACCAGCACTTCCGGTCTTATGAAGAAGTAAAAAATTGGATCGATTCGTGGATCGCCTCAAAAGATGACCAGTTTCTTCGACGTGGAATTTGTACGCTGCCCGAAAGATGGGAGAAAGTAGTGGCCAGCGATGGACAATACTTTGAATCATAAATGTATAACCAGTTTTTTTACAATAAAACCTCGAATTTCGGAAAAAACAGAAGCAAAGTTGTACACCTAATATTTTAAAATTGTTTTTCAAAATATATATTTTATAAATAGTTTAAATAAATATAAATAAAGCTAATGTTTTTCTTTCAACATTATTACTCGTCAAAGTATTTAAAAAAATACTATAAATATATATTATATTAATATTAAAATAATATGTATATGTAATATTGCATGAAAATAAGTATATATGAAAATAAGAAATCATTTTACACCTTGCGAGTCATACGGATTCAGCGCTCAAGCTTCTTGTCAATTTCTCGACAGGTGTGACGTTGCCAAGTCATGCATTTATCACGCGGAACCGGCCGAAAAAAATGTCTCGATCAGCACTTTACTACACAGTTATTTTTCGAAAACAAATACCGCATGTTCAAATATTTAAAGTTGTATAATATTTCTTATATATTAATGCATCATATTTTAGTTTTTCAAAAAATTCTAAGAAAACTTTTTTCATTATCAAACAAAGTGTCTGTTTTGTAGAAATCTCTCATACGGATCCTATGTTAATAATTGAACTTTGAGGTCAAATATCTCAAATTTTCACCCTGCAATAAATGTTGCGTTTTTGGCTACGTATAGAGAACACTTAAATTTACGTATGGTGCAAATTTTAAGGAAATTCTAAAAAAAGTGGTTTTTGAGAGAACGTCCTTAAATATATTTTCATGTTTATCTGCAGAATTTGTAATAGGACATCCTGGCAGTTCACCATTTTTATGCATTTCATTATTTTGATTGCTATAATAAAACAAATAGTGAAATATACAATATTTATTTATACATTTATTTATATATATTTTTTACACATCTGACCTCCGTGATCTAACCTCTTCACTGAATATACATACACCATGGATCTAAAGAAGATATGGATGGAGTCTAAAGTGTGTATACGGGCAAGGGGGCTGTGAAATTTGCGGCAAGGGGAATGCATAGTGCTGTCTCTTTCTGTAGGTAACCTTCGTATGTTTCCGTCGCATATCCGATGATTCCCGAAAGATTATATATCCCATACAAGACGCAATGCGCAGTTCGGATATCTTCGGTTACATTCGTTACAAAGCCGAAGGTTACCTACAGAAAGAGACAGCACTATGCATTCCCCTTACCGCAAATTTCACAGCCCCCTTGCTATAGACTCCATCCATATCTTTTTAGATCCATCACATACACAGTAGGATGTCACTGACACGTTTCTATGTGTAAGATAGTGAAGCTTAATATGGCGGAGAGCATGTTTTAAGGTGCGATTTCATGCTGACGCTCGACGCTCGACCCCTATACTGGATTTGAGCATCAAATCTGGTCACGTGACTACATTTGACGTTCTATCTGTGAGGGAGCAATAGCGTTAAACAGCCAGCGTCCATGCTTGTTTGAGCGTCTGCGGAGTCTATGTGTATCCGTATTTCATTGTATTATTTTATCGACTTGTTTTTCAATTAGCGCATCTTTGATAGTATGAAACAAATAATATAATATTATGCAATAATATTCTGCAATAAAAAATTACTTTCAAATGAGATATTTTGAGTGGAGTAAGTAACAACACGCGCAATGTTTAGTGCATACAAATATCAGGCGTGGAAGAGAATTATTGACAGAGAAAATAAAAAGAAATTGAAGCTAAAAAGAATTGCGGCAGTTCTTATCATTAATGAAATAATGAGAAAGAAGAAAAAGAGACCTTATAAAAAGAAAAGTTGGGTTTTTGGGTTCGTCCATTATTTCAACTGCAATAGATTCATGGCTTTTTCGCTTTTCTCTACTATAATAGATATTCAAAATAATACCGGAATCAATATATTTGTTTAACAATTCAGAGGGAAGCGAAATATAACCTAACCACTGGATTGACTGAAATGAGCGTCGAGCGTCAAAACTAAACACAGTTTAGCTTTTAAATCTATTACGTGACCAGATTTGACGCTCGAACCCAGCATGAAATCGCACCTTTAGGTAACGTCCACTCTCGCTAAAACTAGAGGTTTGTTCGCGTCGCATGCTCCAATGTATACCAGGAGGTATTTGGATCACGACTAAAGCCAACGGCACATGGTACGAGTTTTCGTAGTAGATCGCATACAAGTTAGCCACTAAGCACGAGAGTAAGAGAGAGCGAAAGACGCTCGCTTTCTCTCGCTCTCATGCGTAGTGGCTAACTCGTATGCGATCTACTACGAAAACTCGTACCGTGTGCCGTCGGCTTAAGATAGCGATTGGAACCGATGAGGTCATGTGCCCCAACGCTCAGTGACACGAACGGATTTGAGCACTTTGGCGCAAACAAACCCTAAGACTGCATCGCGTGACGCGTTCGGTGGGAACGCAGCCTAAATCGTGATAAAAGAAAGTGAAAAAAAATAATTCTATCAACCCTACATGGATCCATTATGTCATTATTTTTGGCATTGTTGAAATATTTGTTATCACAGGTCTTTTTATTAATAAATTAGCACTTGTGGGACCTTTCTCTGACTGCAATGTGCTACACAAGAAAACAACATTGATATAGTATATATTATAAATATATGTATTAAATTATTATTAATTATTTCAGTTTTCTAAATTATATAAAAAGTATAATAATGGCAACTAATAAAACATTATTATGCCTGTTCAATATGAAAGATTAAAACACTTACCATTTACTGTTGATCCTCTCATTTAATGGCAACATGCTGTAAAAATAAATAAATGTATATATATGTATACATCTCATCTTATTTATTTATTTTTGTAAAAAAAAGTCACATATTATTAACCGATGTTATCTAGCGGTCGATAATTAGGTCGATAAATCGAGGGCGGTTAGTCGCCGTCGCTGGATGGATATTCTCCATATTCCCCTTGTCCCGCGGAAAGGGGTCATGGAACAAATCAATGTCCGTGAGTGTACAAATAGCTAAGTTTATCTATTATCACAGTTATAATATAACAGTATATTTATATTCTTTATTATCACGGTTTATCTATACGCATGCGCGCATAACAGAATTGTCACACTGCCCCAACTGCACCACCTTCGAAGCTGAGGCAAATAGAGCATGCCTCTAATTGCTCCTTAGGGTATGCTCTAAAGCGACACGAACGCCTAGTTGCCATATTGGTTCCGGTGACGCGAACGAATTGAAGCGTGTTGGAGCGAGTAGAAGCATATTGGGGCATGCGACGCGAACAAACCTTAGGACTTTAGAACCCGTCCTCCTATTTTAAACTTTGCTAAACGTGATAAAGCAGCGCGACGTAAGTCCATCTCTGTCTTCTTTCCTGTTTTACCATAGAAATCTGACTTTATGGGCCAATTTCACCATCGTCGGTTATCCTTAACCTTAGGTTAAACTATATCTTCGTCTTTTTCAGATAAGTTTAAGAAAAAGAGACGAAGATATAGTTTAACCTAAGGTTAAGGATAACTGACGATGGTGAAATTGGCCCTATGTCTCGATTTTTTGCCATTTGACGGTTGCAACATGCGAGATATTGTTTATAGAGGCGAAACATTGTAAGAATAGAAAAAGTGGAGGCAACTAGCAGTCTAAAGGTGCGAATTCATTACAGCGAGAAATCGCTGGCGACTTTCCCCCTCCATTCCAATCTCGTAGTAGCTGCTAGTAGCAGCGACAAATCGTCGAAGTTCGGCCTGTCCGAACTTCAAGCGACAAGTCGACACATCGTGACAAATGTGAAAGAGCAATATGTTATGTTATGTTAGGTTATGTTATGTTATGTTATGTTATATGTTATGTTTGTTATGTTTTATTATATATAATAAAACATAACAAACCTTAATGTTAAAGCCAAGCGTTCTTTAGGTTCTATGCATTCTCGAACAACATACATCTTTTGCAGTTGTGCTCCAACTAATAATAATAGTTCTTCCAACTGCGTTGCCGACATTCGAAAATAGTTATGGTAACGTATGCCATTTTCGAATGTCAGTTTAGGGATGGATACGTGAAAAAAACTATGGTCTTTACGATCTTTTAAATATGGAGCTACCCAATACTGCTTCTTTTTGTAATTCCGCTTCTTTTGCATTCTTTGCAACTCCAACATTACAGCAGTTGCTATCATTAACCGTCGCTTCCTGATTGCTACTGCTGTTCCTAAAATATTTGTACAAACAGCGGAATACATCTCGTTAGAACGTATTGTCACCTTCATTTTCATTTACAGCTGTTCACTTTAAAAAACAATACCTCTGAAAATATTAACATTTAGTCGCTAGCGATTTGTCGCCACATGAATATGTAGCGGGAGAAAAGCGACAGATACTTGTCGCTAGCGTCATTTCTCCCTCCACTTCTCCCAAGTCGCCAGCGATTTCTCGCTGCAATGAATTCGCACCTTTAGATTATATCAAAGACAAAACTCGAATAGAAAGCTCGGATGAAAAAATGCGTTGCGTCCCATTTTTTCGTAACAGTTACTAGTTCGTGTTAGTATAAATTCAAGCAACCAATCTTTAAAAAGCAATTGTAACATCAACAAATGTCAAACATCATTTATTGTACAGTTTTGTAAAAATGTTACTTAAGGTGCGTTTCGATATTCACTGTAAGTACTGACGATATAACGTCATTCAATCAAGTTTCAAGATCGTTCCGTTATTACTAAGCTACTTTTTTCACGTTATGGCGCCGCAATAACGAAACGGTGTTCGCAGTACTACTGTCTATAAAGTACGCTGTCTAAAAATAAATATAACTTACGAATAGAATACGTGATCGACTAATATATCGTAAAATTTCAGGAATGATGGCAAACTTTCGATAGTAGAATAGGATCCTGTGTTAACGCTTAGTATTACTTTATACTCTTTATTTTCTTCTGCATCTATAAGACACACTTCTTCCATGGATGCCGCCATCTTTCTACTACGAATGCTTCACCTTGCAAGCCGCAGTAATGAAAGTAGGAAGTGGCGACAAAATCTATGACGTCATATGAACACGAAAGTGCTTTGAAAGTTTACTGTCACGTATATCGGAACAGCATTCGCAGTGCTGCCAGTACTGGCAGTGAATATCGGAACGCAGCCTTAAGGTGCAATTTCACGCAGCGAGTAAAAGCTAGCGTTTTACCCCCTCTCCACCGCCACGCAAGGCAGCGATAAAAAGCTATTCGCTTTCGCCTCTTGCCTTTTCATGGAGCGAATAAAAGCTAGCGTTTATCCCCACTCCACCGCAAAGCAAACCAGTGTTAAGCCAACGGCACACGGTACGAGTTTTCGTAGTATATCGCATACGAGTTAGCCACTAAGCACGAGAGTGAGAGAGAGCGAAAGACGCTCGCTTTCTCTCACTCTCATGCGTAGTGGCTAACTCGTATGCGATCTACTACGAAAAATCGTACCGTGTGCCGTTGGCTTTAAACGCTGTTCGCTTTCGCTTCCTATTGGCTGCGTTCCGATATTCACTGCCAGTACTGAAAATCTATAGTTCGCGTCACATACACTATACAGCGATACAACGATTTTCGACAGAGATGACTAAGATGGCTGCATTACATGACTCGTCGAACTTTCAGCGTCTATTCGCTGAATGCAGCCATCTTAGTCATCTCTGTCGAAAATTGATGGAGTGGGGGTAAAACGCCAGCTTTTACTCGCTGCGTGAAATTGCACCTTTAGGTTTATATCAGACTACAGATTAAGATTGAGATTGAATTAAAATTTAACCAATCATAATAAAGAAAACTAGTTTCGTGTTTACTAAACTTTGCTCTGATTGGTTGAATTTAAATTCAATCTCAATCTTAATCTGTAGTCTGATATAAGCCTTAGTGATGACAGTTATTACATTCTACAATAAGAAACAAAAATTCAATAAAATAAGAACTTACTCTTATATATAATTTAATATTTTTTATAACTTTTTAAAGATATTAAAAATATGATGTTTTTATTTCATCCATACACAATGCACATGTTGGTACTTGGCTAAATTTATGAGTGTCGACTTAACACCATCTGCAGTCATCCGAGGACAAACATCTGGTAAAAAAATTCTATCCGAGAACTTAGTCCGAGTTTTCGGTTTTAGCAAATACTATTGGACAGCCCACATATTGGTCATGAACCCCATGTAACCTCTAGTATATCGCCAGTATATTCGATCAATTTGTTTCTATTGGATGAAATTCTATTGATGGAGTAAGCCAGTGTAATTTGTAAGTCTTGACTGGAACATTTGTTTCCACATTTTCAGTTTCCATACTGTGAAAGATGAACTTATTGGGTGCTTTCCAGCAAGCCGCAGTGTAACACAGTGTCCACTAGTATGAGTGAGACACACTCATATATCTCACTAGATATACTGAGTGTGTCTCACTCACACTAGTGGACACTCTGTTACACTGAGGCTTGCTGGAAAGCACCCATTATAATCTCCTAACAAAGAAATTATACAAAAAACTGTTATTACCAATCCATAAATATTTTCTCTAGAGTCAGTGACTTGTCGTTTTCAACTTCCGCGATAGATTGTGTTGGTAAATTTGCATCACTTATTTCGGCAAAAGGTGTACGATCATCAATTGTTGGAGCACCCAAACTACACAGCAAATATTATGAATGCTTTTGTTGTTATTTTTAAATATTATAGTTTGTGTTCATTATCATGATAAATAAATCAATTGATTTGTCAGAATTCTGCAGACAAATGGTTAAAAAATGTCAGAACTTTTTTTAGCCACTTTTCATTATTTTTTACATAATTATTTAACGACAATGAAAAGCTCAAGATGATTTTATGTTAGAATACTGTAGCATGTATTATGTAGTGCAACTAGGCCAGTGGTCTAGTTTCCACCGAAGTTCCACCTTAAGCCTCGTCTACAATAGTCGCACAAGCTGTGTCGCAAGTCGTAAGTAGTAGTGTCGCAGGAAAGTTGTCACATGTGTCGCTAGACTACAATCTACAATATGTCGCAAGGATTGTTCGCGTGCATTAAGTCGACTGCAGCCGCAATGAATGATCGGCAGCAATTTTTCTTCAACTTTGCTCCCAATTTTTAAATTTAATATGTTTATATTACCGTTTACTTACTGAATCGCACAACAGAAGATGGTGGGTGCGACCACGGATAGCTAGCAACACACGCAAATCGTCAAAGCACTTCGCGCGGCAACGTTCTGTGCTATGATTGGCTGATCTCATGCGACACGCTTGTCGCAGTCGCAGAAAGTTGAAGTTGACTCAACTCCGTGCGACAAGGGCTCTTGCGACTTTTTTTTTTTTTTTTTGCGGAGGAGGGGAAAATCTTCGGTACACGGCACTTGATTCGGTAGCCTCAGGGTCAAAGACCCCAAGGTTCCTGGCACAAGGCCGAAAGACATCCGGGTGCCCGTACACCCGGGTAGTGTGGGATTCGGTGGAGGGCATATCGCTGGGATAATACCCTCCGGCCGCCTACCCACTAAAAAACCCCTCCTCAGGCATTTATCCTGCCCAAGAGCACAGTGGGGGTCCTGGAAAACTAAAAGTATGCATCAGCGGCCCCCACCCTCCTTCGGAGCCAGGCTCCTCTACCTAGTCGGGAACTCTATGTTATAATTATTTAAACCTACCTTAAAATTATTTTATGTACATATATACATATATATACATACTAACTTGAATCCTATTTACATATATACACATATACACACATATACACATCTCTATATACATACGGCACCGCCCACAGCATTGTTGCGCAGAAATGCGCCCCAATGCTACGAGCACCGGTACAAGAATGCGCACACATGGCATACATACGCATATACTCACACCTGTTCGTTCCTTACCTAATCGGAAGAAGAAGATTCCGCGGGTGGAGGCAGCGGTGCACGCTGCCTCTCCCTCTCGGCCTCCTCTTTCTCGCGCATAACTCCTTCGCAGAATTCGATGAGCGCGGCCCATCTTGTCTGCGAAGTTATCGCCGCTCCCATGAGAGGGCCCAACTCTAAATTTGGGCCTACCGCGTCTACCAGCCTTTCTCTTTGGACAGCCCATGCTGGGCATTCCGCAAGGGTGTGAGCCGTGTCCTCCGGTCCCTCGCAATGCGAGCACCCAGGGGAGACGGCCCTGCCTATTCTGAAAAGGAACTCATTAAAAACACCGTGGCCCGTCAGTACTTGGGTGGTCCTAAATGAGAGGTTTTTCCCTCCTGATCTGTTTAGCCACGCCGTCAATCTCGGGGCCAGCGCCTGTACCACCCTGGCCCCTGGGCCCTGTTGGTCCGCCCAGGGCATGATGGGAGGATTACATGGTGTGTGCAGAACTCGTAAACCACGCCCCTTTTCAGCCTTCGGTGCACGAAAAAACACAGGGCAGGCAACTGCGAAAAACGAAATGTTTAGCTTTTAAAGTTTGGCACAACTGGTGTGTAAGCGTCCTTTTCGCACTCCCTGTATTTTCTTCCATCTCACTTTGTGTTATATACAGAGTTGGGCAAAAGTCCGGAAACGGTCAAATATCTCGAAAAGGATCAACTATAGCGAAAAATTGTAAATAGCAAAGTTGTAGGGCTTAAAAAAATGTACCTAATGATGACTAAAAATTTTACTTTGAGTGGAGGACGAAGATCATATAAAAGTCAAATTGAATTTTTTAAATAGAACTGCCTACTTTTTATTGCATATTCTTATAGCTTATCTCGAGACCTTTCCAAAACACTATAATAAAGTATTTTTTTGTTAAGTATTTTCCGAGTTATAAAGCTTGAAATAATTTCATAATTTTACATAAACTGTAAAATATCTCGTAAAATATTTACTTTTCGATGACCTTACCTCAATACTTTTATGCACAGAATAATGAGAGGAATCAATTGGTGTAAAGAAAACACATAGTTGTTTTTAAGAAAAAATATGTAATTGTTAGTTACAAATTGCATATTTTTTCTTAAAAACAACTATGTGTTTTCTTGACACCAATTGGTTCCTCTCATTATTCTGTGCATAAAAGTATTGAGGTAAGGTCATCGAAAAGTAAATATTTTACGAGATATTTTACAGTTTATGTAAAATTATGAAATTATTTCAAGCTTTATAACTCGGAAAATACTTAACAAAAAAATACTTTATTATAGTGTTTTGGAAAGGTCTCGAGATAAGCTATAAGAATATGCAATAAAAAGTAGGCAGTTCCATTTAAAAAATTCAATTTGACTTTTATATGATCTTCGTCCTCCACTCAAAGTAAAATTTTTAGTCATCATTAGGTACATTTTTTTAAGCCCTACAACTTTGCTATTTACAATTTTTCGCTATAGTTGATCCTTTTCGAGATATTTGACCGTTTCCGGACTTTTGCCCAACCCTGTATATAGTTTATATACCTGATAGCTTACCCACAACCAAATCCTCCAACAATAGCAACCTTCTTGCCACTCGGTATGGTGAACGATACATTTTTAAAAATAGGTTTTCCTTCAACATATTGGAAATTTACGTTTCTAAATTGAATTTCCGACGAATCGTACGTCACGTGAAATCTTAGTGCATTTTCTTTTGACTGTTAATACAAATCCAAAGATTAATTAAATAGTTGACGGTATATATTGTATAGATCATTTTTTATGAGGATAGATGCTAGACTCTTGATACTTCGAATTCAAATAATTTTACCTTAATTGCAGTGTCTGTTGTCATATTATATATATATAATTTTATATACAGGGTGAGCGTTTTAATTATGGACCCCAATTTGTACGAATGTATGCATGGTACTAGACCCGGCGTGGTATACAAATGTAATTATGTAAAAATATTATGAAAGATGCTGAGCAGTTGTTACATTACAAAATGCATTATGTACCACAAAATACGGTTTTTATTTATTTAGGTAAGTGAAATGTATTTATTTATAATTCGAGGTTTGTACTAGTATATATCTATATAAATATATAATTATATTGTATAATATGTCACATAATACACATTCGTATATTGTAACAGTCTAGTCAGTCAATTCTGCAATATAACGCTACTTACATTCCTAGAATTCTAGGGATTTCCTTATGTTGGTAGACATGTATTTTTTCGTGTCGCGATTAGAAAAGAAGAGCAGATTTTAGAGAGAGAACGAGTCGTACTGCACACACCATGTAATCCTTCCATCATGGCCCAGGGGGCTCTTGCGACTGCGACAGCCTTGCGACACAGCCTGCGACATGCGACACAGTCTATGCGACCTGCGACACAGCTTGTGCGACTATTGTAGACGAGGCTTTAGGTTACGTGGTACCAACATAAAGAAAAAAAAAAATAACCCAGACTTGCACCGTTCGGAATATACCACAGATATCTATACTATACACCACAGTATATACAGTAGCGCAACTCTCTGAATTTCTGGAAGCCAAAATGGAGTGCGCATGCGCGAAGTTGGGAAATACTTTTCTCTCACTTTCTCCTTCTTCACTTTCGTTCTCTCTCTCTCATCACAGAAATGCCGCGTAAATATAACGTATACTGTGGTATATCTTGGCGGCACAAAGTTTAAGCACAGTATATACAGTAGCGCAACTCTCCGTCGGCACCTTTGATGTATGTGAAGCCAAAAATGAAGAGCGCATGCGCGGGGTTGGGCAGTAAATCTAGTATCATGAACTGTTCAGTTGGCAGAACTTCTTCATTCCTTCTCTTTCACTCTGTTCTCTTTCTCTTTTTAACTTATTAGTAAATCTAAAATAAATTAATTTCAATAAAAATTAATGTAAAAGAAATTGTAAGTAATGTAATATACACGAGAAAAATAAGAAATCACAATAATTAAAAATATATAAAACAAACTAAATAAATATTAAAATAAATAATTAATAAATATATATGTAACATAAGTAAGAAAAAAGCATTTTAAAAAATACTACATTTACACACACACACACATATATATATATATATATATATAACTCAATTGTAAAAATTATTTAAAAAATATACAATATTTATGAAATGTCAATATTAAATAAAGTTAATTTAATCGTACAATTAATGTAATTTATTTATAAACAAATGTTCTATATTTAATAATAAATTTTATTTTATTTTATTTTACAATTAGAAACATTATATTATATCATTGCATGCGTGAAAAGGGAAAAATAAATAATGTAATTACAAATAACTTTGTAATAACAAGTTTTTAATATGATTCTTTGGTATGAATGAGATACAATGAGATACAATTGTTGTTACAAAAAAAAGTACAAGAATTAGTTTATTTCTTTTTATTTGGCTGTTTTATTAAAATGTAATTATTTAATATATTAAAATGTTATAAAATATATTATCTATTATAAATTTCACTTTTATAAAAAAACAATGAATACAATACAAACGTATAACTCACTCTAAAAATGGACTAAAAAATATAGTCGGAATGGCATCTGGATGTAAATAAATTTTGGTTCTTTTAATAAGCCACTTTTCCTCAAAATGTAGGTGACACAATCTACAATTATTATAAGCATACATTGGACCTTTTTGTTCCAAATCCAGCCTTTTTGATGCTTTTATCCACTGCAACCATCTGTATAATAGCAATTTGTTAATATAAAAAATGAAATCTTCATATAAATTTAAAAAAATTTAAACCATACTCTTATAATATTTAAAAACATGTTAAAAGAATAACATTAAAAATATACTTAAAAATATAAATAAACATAATAAAGCAATATCATACCTGGTATGTTCCTTTGGAAATCTAAAAAAGTGCCGTTTTTCCATATTAATTCTCATACATTCTGGCACTGCACACCACTTGTCTCTTTTTTTATTCATTTTTCTAATTTTTCTAATTTTCCCAGTACACCAACAACAGCAATACCTGAAACAAAGCTAAGATCAAAGTGTACTTTCCTACAAGAGAATTGTTAACTTATATAAATGTATATAGGTTAACTATTCTCTCTAAGGACGCCTCAATCAGCTTTCACTCTTTCTTATAATTATTGCACTTCACTTTCACTATACACCACTATTTTTTATAACTTTGCCACTTTTAATAACTTTTCTCTGCACTTAAACTTTGTGCCGCCAAGATATACCACAGTATACGTTATATTTACGCGGCATTTCTGTGATGAGAGAGAGAGAACGAAAGTGAAGAAGGAGAAAGTGAGAGAAAAGTACTTCCCAACTTCGCGCATGCGCACTCCATTTTGGCTTCAAGAAATTCAGAGAGTTGCGCTACTGTATATACTGTGCTATAGAGTTCCACCTACCGGTTTCTCGTGTATTATTTATTATATTACTTTTTCGACGCTGGGTGAAATTCACCCAGTGTGACCGTTACGCGATTTTACTGAAGTGTGACCGAATAGGGTTAAAGTAGCAAAATTTAATTTTGAAGATTATGTGTGCTAAGTTTCATATGAAAATTTGAAAATCTGGAAATAATAAATATACTACTAGTGTTTCTTAACATTCTTAGCATTATTTTTATTACTATAGAACGATTTATAAAATATTCCAATGTATTGTTTTTATTATACGTCAAAAGTCTCTTATATCATAACTTCAACTTTTAATTTGAAGTTTACATAAAAATAGATTACAAATATAAGATTCTTACTGACATAAAATATATTTGAGTATAAATGAGAAATAAATTGTGTTATCTACACATTATCTGCACTCTTGATGTTAAATTTATCAAAATATTTTAAATTTAAGTTTTTGCAATTTATATTAAACTTATTAATTTCTCAGTAATGAACAATATTTTTTTATTTTATACTTGAAAAAACATTAATCCTCTACGGTCGAATGTTTTATAATAAATGTCACTTGTTCTATTTTGCATTCACATTTTGCGATCACAAAACTATTAAATACGCATTGACATAAGAGAACTTAAAAAATAACAGCATATATATATATATATATTAATAAAAAAAAAAAAATATAAATATATCGTCCTTAAAAGATTCACATAGTGATACGTCTTATTATGTAAATGATTATAAGACATTAATTAAAATAGAAAACACTTTTTGTCTTTAAATAAAATAGATTTTATATACTTATGCTTAAGTAAAACAAATTATATTATCCTATTGCTCTAATCCCATTTATGACGAAATAAATCAGAAGCCGAATAGTGATTTGAAATCGTTCAGCGTAAGCCTTGTGACTGCGTTGCTCCCATCACCACTTAGTACATTACGTGCAATTTCAAGTTTTTTTTCTTTAATACGCTCTTCTATTGTATCAACACAAATAAATCTAAAACGGAAACAGATATTAAAATAAACTTTCAAAGAAATATACGCGCGTGAAAATCAAGCACGACATACTAACTTGTAGATGTAGACATTCTTTGTTTGACCAAAACGATAAATCCTATCTTGCGCCTGCATCTCTAACTGTGGATTCCAATGAATGTCATATAACAACAAGTAATTGCCGCCTATTAAGTTTAATCCCATTCCACCAGCTGTAAGTGACAGCAACAGAATTCTCGGATCAAAATTTTGATCGTTAAAAGATTTTATTATATTCTGAAAGAAAAACATCATTTTTTTCTGTAATAGAATAAAATACAATAAAAGTAATATTGATATCCATAGTCCATACTTGTCGATCCTTGATGGCGACACTTCCTATGAACTTGCTAAATGTAGCACCTCTTATCGAAGACAAGTGTAATGCTATGATATCCAGTACCTTTGTCCATTGTGAAACAATGATGAGTTTGTCATCACCTTTTTGTAAAATTTCTTTAACCGT
>CABEGB010000618.1:0-62617 GCA_901521435.1 Crematogaster levior
ATTAATTGTTATTTCTGCCTCCTCTTCTTCCACCTCTTGGTCTGCAGTCTCTCGGCCCGCTGCCCCAATAATATTAATGTTTCGTGTTACGCAAATGTAATATTGCAGTGTGCGTTTCATTGCGTGCGTATCAGGCAACAAATACTGAAAAATAAAACATCGAACACATTGGTTGATGCTATATGCGCGTATGCTGAGCGTAAATGTTGCAACGTTCAAGCGGTTAGAAGATCTGTCGGAGAACGCTTCGCAGAACAAACACAACAAGATGCTTCGGAATTTTTCACGGCTGTAATGTCGACGTATTCCGAAATCAATGATGTATTAGAACTCGAATTGAAGCACGTAACATGTTGCTCGAATGCCAAATGTAATTACACGGTAGCTACGCTGGAAAAGAGTTGTTTGCTAATATTACCTATACAGTCGACATTAAAAAGGAAAAAAGGTGTCACGCTACAAACTTTGATTGATTCGGAATTTTCGAAATGGGAAACGATAAACGGCAATTGTAACGAATGTAAGGGTATCATTCTGAAAAAGAAAACCGTAATTGAATCGACTTTATCCATCTTACAAGGATGATGTCGGAAGTGTCCCCCTCCGATTTTGATAAGCTTCTAATATGTTGTTCTCTAGACCAAAATAGGGGACACGTATTTTTTTATTTATTCCCATACGGCCTTTTAGGGGGTGAAACACCCCTTTGAAAAAAATCGGTTTTTCTCTTTCGGAGCGAATATCTTCGAAACTAAAAAAAATAGAACAAAAATTCAAACTGGGTATTAAATGGCTTGATGAGTACTATAAAATAACGTAAATTTTTTTTTATTTTTTTTTATTTTTCAAAAAGCCTTACCCCTTTAACTTTTTTTTCAAAATTTTAAATTTTTGTTTTTACCAAATTAAAGGTTATTTTTTTACGAATTCATCCATGTATATTAAAGTTATGTTGCGTAATATCATTTTCGAGAATTAATTATAACGCCTCCGTACATACGCTATTTGTGTCGGCCCATGCGCTCGATTCTTCGCGCAACGCGTTTTCCTGTAATCAAAAGATGACGAATACGCTTGGAGGACATATCCATATATAATCACGAAAGTTTTCATCACATATATAGCTTGAGCACTTATATATATATATATATATATATATGTTATATATATATATAACTTAAAACAAGTTTAAAGGTCTGTAAGACGAATAATTTTATCGTTGGAGGAAATATAAAATGCCTTGCATCAGTTTAATACGTAACATCGTACATTTTATCATGTACCCTTAATTAAATTGTATGAAATATTAACCGCGGTTTTATATAAGACGGATTGACATATTACAATTACGCCTTACTGCAAACACTCACTCCTTCCACGCGATCCTTTTATTTTTATCATTATTTTCTTAAATCATAAATATTTTATGTTCAATTTCATGTATGCTTTTTATTACTTAATTAATTTTATAAGTACAATTAAGAAACTATAACATAATTACAATTAATAAAATTACATATAACAATTGTGTAACAATATAATATTACAATAAAGTTAATAATAATATAAATATTTAATATAAGTATTTAATATTTATATTATTAAGGGTCAAATTTATAACACATATGATGGTCGTGAAAGAAATGTTGTATACAAAGAGACTTTTTACACCATGCGCAAGTAATTATAGCAATGCCACCGCAAACATCGCATGTCGGTTTAACATTCTTCTTAAAGCAAAAATCAACTGGCGTTTCAAACTGTGCTGATCTCTCTTCTATATAACCGCTTTTATACCATGCATATTTAAATAAATCTCTAAATCTTGGTGATGAAAATTGGAAATGTGTTAATGATTGTAATTTTAAAATAGCATCTCGTGATTGAAGTTTAACTTCTAAATCTAGAAGCATGACAATGTCTGAAAAGTATTTTATAAAATTTTTCCATAAACGAAATACACGGCAACACACGGCAAATTTAACGCTAGAATAACACACGATAATAACACAGGGCAAATTTAACGCTAGAATGTGTATCTTTATTGTGCGCTATCGGGATGATACATTTTTCATTTTGTGCGCTATCGAGTAGTGGACTATCGCACCGTGCGCTAATGCGGATCTCGCTCAGCGAAAATAGTATCAAGGTTTATAGGACGAATAATTTTATCGTTGGAGAAAGTATAAAATGCCGTCGCTTTGCATTTAGAGCATTAGTTTAATAACATTGTACACACGTAACATCGTACAATTTATCGTGTAATTAAATCTTTTAATTAAATTGTGTAAACTACTAATCGTTGCAGTTTTATAGGTATGTATTTATTATTATAAATATAACAAGTATAATAAAACATTTTATTATTTTTTACGACATGCGATGTTTGCGGTGGCATTGCTATAATTACTTGCGCATGGTGTAAAAAGTCTCTTTGTATACAACATTTCTTTCACGACCATCATATGTGTTATAAATTTGACCCTTAATAATATAAATATTAAATACTTATATTAAATATTTATATTATTATTAACTTTATTGTAATATTATATTGTTACACAATTGTTATATGTAATTTTATTAATTGTAATTATGTTATAGTTTCTTAATTGTACTTATAAAATTAATTAAGTAATAAAAAGCATACATGAAATTGAACATAAAATATTTATGATTTAAGAAAAATAATGATAAAAATAAAAGGATCGCGTGGAAGGAGTGAGTGTTTGCAGTAAGGCGTAATTGTAATATGTCAATCCGTCTTATATAAAACCGCGGTTAATATTTCATACAATTTAATTAAGGGTACATGATAAAATGTACGATGTTACGTATTAAACTGATGCAAGGCATTTTATATTTCCTCCAACGATAAAATTATTCGTCTTACAGACCTTTAAACTTGTTTTAAGTTATATATATATATATAAGTGCTCAAGCTATATGTGATGAAAACTTTCGTGATTATATATGGATATGTCTTCCAAGCGTATTCGTCATCTTTTGATTACAGGAAAACGCGTTGCGCGAAGAATCGAGCGCATGGGCCGACACAAATAGCGTATGTACGGAGGCGTTTATAATTAATTCTCGAAAATGATATTACGCAACATAACTTTAATATACATGGATGAATTCGTAAAAAAATAACCTTTAATTTGGTAAAAACAAAAATTTAAAATTTTGAAAAAAAAGT
This sequence comes from Crematogaster levior, assembly GCA_901521435.1. NCBI lineage: Eukaryota > Metazoa > Arthropoda > Insecta > Hymenoptera > Formicidae > Crematogaster > Crematogaster levior. The sequence goes on from CABEGB010000618.1 coordinate 3,200, forward strand.
TAAAGGGGTAAGGCTTTTTGAAAAATAAAAAAAAATAAAAAAAAATTTACGTTATTTTATAGTACTCATCAAGCCATTTAATACCCAGTTTGAATTTTTGTTCTATCTTTTTTAGTTTCGAAGATATTCGCTCCAAAAGAGAAAAACCGATTTTTGTCAAAGGGGTGTTTCACCCCCTAAAAGGCCGTATGGGAATAAATAAAAAAATACGTGTCCCCTATTTTGGTCTAAAGAACAACATATTAGAAGCTTATCAAAATCGGAGGGGGACACTTCCGACACCTTCCTTGTTAGTAATACAGCTCAATTTATACACTTTTGTGAACGGTGTTTCCAAAAAAATTGTCAACAATCGGATCAACGCTGTACCGACAAGTAATATCACGATTAATAAAAAAAAGTACAAGGTAATAAGCGCTATATTTCACGAAGGCGAAGAAATGAATTGTGGTCACTATACGTGTATGTTGAGAGCAGACAAAAAATCGGAATGGTATTGCTCTAATAATATGACAGTTATCAAGAAAAAATGGCCCAAAGGAGCACAAGGGGCGTACATGTTGTTTTTGGAGCAGATTAAGTAAATTTAAAGTTAAAGCAAACTCGGGAGCCATTGCAGAATACAATCGATTAAGATCTGTGTTCAAATATCAGCTACCATGAATCAATTCGTCCGAGAAAAAGGCTGTGAAAGTTCACGATTTAATGATATTGAAGTTATCAAGAAAAAATGGCCTAAAGGAGCACATTAAGTAAGTTGAAAAATAACTTTTACAATTAATGACACTTTCCTAGAATGTAACGGAATTTTTTTACAGCATGTTTACATGAACCTTAATAAACTATTGAAATTGATCATTTTGGTCATTAAATTTTATTTTTCAAATCCGGAACATTATAACAATTAATCGCCTGCTCTGGCGCTGTACGAAGGCTACCGTAAGCGCCGAAATAAAATATCGGCTGCTCTGGCGCTGTATTAAGGCTGCTGTAAGCGCCGCATTAAAACATTGAGTACAAACAAGTTCTAGTTTGTCCTAGACATCCAATTAGAAAAATTATTTTTGGATTTATTACGTGCCCAAACAAAAATGCGACAGCTGCAATAGCGCTGAAATTGAGCTTATTTTAGGCACCCAATTAAAAAAATTTGGAGTGCTCTGCTTATAAAAAATATCCCAGAGACGATCAATTCGTTTATTAATTATATATTTAAAAATATTTCATACCAGATGTAGTTTGCACCAGACGTAATGATCGTGTTAAAATCGGAGAGACGAATAAAATATATGGTTGCGTTCTCACGAGAATGGGCGATGGAGGGGCCCATTCTTTATTTTCAATATTATTATGGGAAACGCTAAACGGCACTTGTAACGAATGTAAGGGTACTGTTCTGAAAAAAAAAACCGTAATCGAATCGACTTTATCAGTCTTAGTAATACAGCTCAATTTATCAGGAGACGCGGCAGCGTCTTACTGTTAATTTACTGTTCAATAAAAATGTTCAAAAACCATCCCTTGGGTGAAATTTAATATTTCGGAAACGGTGCATCGCAAAAATACGGTGCCTGTGTCATTAATTAAGGTTTCTTCTAGGGTTAATTTACCATTCATAAACAATTTTCAAAAACCACCTCTTGGGGGTGAAATTTAATGTCTCGGAAACAGTGCGTTGCAAAAATATGAGACTTGTGCCGTTAATTAAGGTTTCTTATGGGGTAGATTTATAGTTATCCTTAAAGAAAAATACGCAATTGCATATTGCAAATAGCATAACTTTTTTTAAACTTTGCGTTTTTTTTGCACCAATTGATTCATATATCTGTACTCTAAAAAGTAGATGATATCCCAAAAAATATCATAAATGAAAAGGTCAAGCCATGTTCAAAAATAGAAAACCCTCAAGAATTTGAATTTTTACAAATTTAAATGATTACACCGGCACACAAAAAAAAAATTGTCTGTACACCGGGCGCCACCTATCTACGGGCATGTTTTTCGACCCGCTGAATACGAATTTCAAGTCAGTTTAGGCCGTCCAGCCTTCAATTTCGAGTAAATTGCAAAAAACCCCCAAAAATAGCGAAAATTCGATGTTTTGGCAAGAAAAAAAATTTTGAGATCTAAGGCAAGCATAATTTTTATGTATTTTGATCTGTTAAATACTAATTTCGATCGTACTTTAATCATAAACTTTTTTAATTCTAAAAAAATTGTAAAATATCCTTAAAAATTGCAAAAATCGTGAAAAATGGGGATTATCTTGGTACAAAAAATTTTGTGGACCCGGATTGACGAAGATTTTCATGTAATTTAATCTGCTTGATCTGATTCTGCAATGAATTTGGCCCATAGTCCCCTCAAACATTCATAAAATTGCAAAAAATGGATAAAATAGCAGAAAATTGCTGCTGAAAAAATGGAAAAAAATCTTTTAAACACAATTAAATAAATTTCTTGTATTTTTTATTAACAAAATACAAGATTAAGATCCAAGAATGTACACAAATTGGATTTTTAACGGTTTTGCGAGGGTATTGTACTGTTTCATTCTCAAATGATCTACGACGTGGATACCTCTTCTTCCACCTTTTCCTTTATTTAGTAAAAATTTGCCATCGTGTTGGGATTTCAACTTCTTCGATGTGCAGACTTCATTTCATTGCATGATCGCTTGTACTTGCAACCAGGGCACCTCCTCGGGGTGACGGTGGGCAACAGAACCATCTGGCAGAGTCCCTGGGTTAACGGCGTGTGTGCCGTCATGGCAGGTACAAGTGATGAGTACTTTACGATGCAGGGATTCGGAAACCCAGTATCGGCGTCTGGTCAGGGTGAGAAAGCAGGCCCGCAGGCGTCGTCAGCCAGCGACTGCAGCTCTTCAGTAGTGGGAAACTTGGCCACTGGAGAGTATACTATTACAAGAAGCAATTCCCATCTATGCAATAAGAGTCCTGATCTATTTTGTTACGTTTGTGGGGAGTTTGAGCCGGTAAAAAACCGCAGAACGTTTTCAGATAGATTAAAACGAAATTATGAAGAATGCTTTTGCATTCAAATTACAAATTTGGATTCAACCTGGGTCCCACACTTTGTTTGTGGTCGATGTAATATTATGTTGACACGATGGGAAAAAACCAAAAACAGAGAAAACTTGAAATTTACAATTCCCATGATCTGGACTTCACCAATTAGTTCGCATAACTGTTACTTCTGTATGACTGAAATTGCCGGTTTTACTTCGTCGAATAGAAGTAAAATACAGTACGCCAATGTTTCATCAGCTGTTAAGCCACAGAAAACAGTTATTGTTGATGAAACCGAAGCTCTTGAAGAGATGGAAGTAGAAAAAGAAGAAGTGCCAATGGAGGAAGAAGAGGAAGAAGAAATTTCTGAAGATGAAAATCCCGAAGATGAAGATTTCATGCCAGATGGGAAAACGAAAGACCCTGAAACATTTAGTCGAGAAGAACTAAATGATCTCATACGAGATTTAAATTTGCCTAAGGATGGAGCTGAATTACTGGCATCAAGACTAAAAAATAAAAATTTGTTAGCTAAAAAGGTAACGGCTTACTTTTATCGGAATAGAGAAGAGGAGTTCCGGAAGTTTTTCACAAAGGACGATGAGAACTCGGTGGTGTACTGTTCCAATGTTAAAGGCTTGGTTGATGAATTAAAACCTAATATCTATAAAGACGATGAGTGGAGACTCTTTATAGATTCATCAACTAGAAGTCTCAAAGCTGTCTTGCTTCACATTGGAAACATATTAGCGCCAATTCCAATAGCCCATTCGACGAAGCTTAAAAAGACCTATGAAAATTTGGGAATTGTATTGGATAAGATAAAGTATTCAGAACACCAATGGCAAATTTGCGGGGATCTCAAAATCGCAACACTTCTTTTAGGCCAACAATCAGGATTCACAAAATATCCTTGCTATCTATGTTTGTGGGATAGCAGAGACAGAAAGAATCACTATGTGAAAAAAGAATGGCCTACGAGAGTGCAATTAAATGTCGGTACTCATAATGTAATACGAACACCATTAATTCAGCCTTCAAACTATCTGCTACCGCCACTTCACATCAAACTAGGTCTCATGAAACAATATGTCAAAGCTCTGGACAAGGATGGTGATTGTTTTCAGTACTTGAGAGAAAAGTTTCCGGCGATAAGTGAAGCCAAATTAAAAGAGGGAATTTTTAATGGACCCCAAATTAGAACTCTATTTCAGGATGCTAATTTTATAGGTAAAATGAATGATACGGAGAGAGCAGCTTGGGTAAGTTTAAAAAATGTGTGTCATAACTTTTTAGGAAATAATAAAAGTGAAAATTACAGGACAATAGTCGAAGAATTAGTGACAAATTACAAAAATTTAGGATGCTTAATGAATCTAAAATTACACTTCCTAGATTCTCACATCGACCACTTTCCTGAGAATCTTGGGGAGTACAGTGAAGAACAGGGAGAACGTTTTCATCAAGACATAAGTGAAATGGAGACTAGGTATCAAGGAAATTGGAATATCAACATGATGGCAGACTATTGCTGGACACTCAAAAGAGATATACCAAAAGAAAATAACAAACGAAAGAGAAATCCACTCCGTAGATCATTTGAAAATAAAAGAGTTCGATACCACCGGAAAACAGTTTAAAAGTTGGGAAAATCATTCTTCTAATTCTGTTTATACGTCATTTTCATAGATTTTACAATTTTTTTGCATTTTCAGATTTTAATCTTGTATTTTGTTAATAAAAAATACAAGAAATTTATTTAATTGTGTTTAAAAGATTTTTTTCCATTTTTTCAGCAGCAATTTTCTGCTATTTTATCCATTTTTTGCAATTTTATGAATGTTTGAGGGGACTATGGGCCAAATTCATTGCAGAATCAGATCAAGCAGATTAAATTACATGAAAATCTTCGTCAATCCGGGTCCACAAAATTTTTTGTACCAAGATAATCCCCATTTTTCACGATTTTTGCAATTTTTAAGGATATTTTACAATTTTTTTAGAATTAAAAAAGTTTATGATTAAAGTACGATCGAAATTAGTATTTAACAGATCAAAATACATAAAAATTATGCTTGCCTTAGATCTCAAAATTTTTTTTCTTGCCAAAACATCGAATTTTCGCTATTTTTGGGGGTTTTTTGCAATTTACTCGAAATTGAAGGCTGGACGGCCTAAACTGACTTGAAATTCGTATTCAGCGGGTCGAAAAACATGCCCGTAGATAGGTGGCGCCCGGTGTACAGACAATTTTTTTTTTTGTGTGCCGGTGTTATTTAATAATATATTACCATGAAAAGTAACTGATATATTATACCAGGTGCCAATTCAAAGTGAACATACATAAAGTGTATATTATTTAAATAAATTAATAAAATAAATAATATAATAAATTTAATAACATATTACCACGAAAAATAACTGATATGTTATTCAAGGTGCAAATTCAAAATGAACATACATACATAAGGTGTATATAAGTAAAATTGATTAAAATTTGATTCTAAGTGAAAGTACATAAGTGATATGTTATTCTTAGTGCACAAAATATAAAAGTCGTTTATTGAAGTTTGATTTGAAATTTATACAAACCTGGACAATGAAAAATAGTTGCTTGTAATTCCAGAGTACTAATTTGTTAATTACTCGGAAAAAGAACATGGCGGCCTGCTCTCAAAAAACTTTCGATGGATGGAATAAATAATTAAAATGAAAAAGTTACGAAAATGGTTTAGATTAAAAATCTCCAACTTTTCTGTAGTAAAATTTCGAATTTTCGTATCAATTTCCGATTTTGAATTTGTTATGCCATATTTTCAGCGAGTAATTTATTGATCAAAAAGTGTTGTATTGTTTGAAACGGGTAAATATTAAATAAACCCAAAATTCATAAGTAAAAAAGTTCTCATGTCAAGTACAAAGAAGCTACACGCTTAAAAAGATTAGTGATTATCTGACGTAACATACAACTATAAAAAATCAGATATTAATTATTCAAGATACAAGTGCGAAATAAATATCGTTAAAATATAGATACAAAATTTACCACAATTTGACTCTGAAAAGTAAGTGACATGCTTCTTAAAGTGCATATATAAAATTTAACAGTGTTTTGATAATGATTAATTTAAATATTTGCATTATCTCTCTTTCTCTCTCTCTGGGCAGGGTGACATATGTGATTGATATTTAACAGTACTACTAACTTATTGAATAGTCAGGGACAAGTTGTGTCGGATGAATCGGAATGTAAGTATTATTATTCTTAAGTGGATACTGAGAAACGCATCGAAGTTTTTTGAGAGCAGGCCGCCATGTTCTTTTTCCGAGTAATTAACAAATTAGTACTCTGGAATTACAAGCAACTATTTTTCATTGTCCAGGTTTGTATAAATTTCAAATCAAACTTCAATAAACGACTTTTATATTTTGTGCACTAAGAATAACATATCACTTATGTACTTTCACTTAGAGTCAAATTTTAATCAATTTTACTTATATACACCTTATGTATGTATGTTCATTTTGAATTTGCACCTTGAATAACATATCAGTTATTTTTCGTGGTAATATGTTATTAAATTTATTATATTATTTATTTTATTAATTTATTTAGATAATATACACTTTATGTATGTTCACTTTGAACTGGCATAATATATCAGTATAATATATCAGTTACTTTTCATGGTAATATATTATTAAATAATCATTTAAATTTGTAAAAATTCAAATTCTTGAGGGTTTTCTATTTTTGAACATGGCTTGACCTTTTCATTTATGATATTTTTTGGTAAATAATTTATATAATAATAAAATTTATGTTAATTGAATTTATCGCTTAATCTTTCGTTCTAATGTAGATATTTAATAAAATATTCAATTTACTTACTAAGTAAAATTTATAACATTGTCCTTTAACTTCAAAAAATTCTAAGTTTTTAAATAAACCTAATAAATAAAATTGAAAGTGATAATAAATATTTTCTCAATTTTTGATCTCTCTATACTAAACGATAAGAAATTAATCTTAAACCATCTCATCCAAATAAAATTCTAAATAAATTAGGTTTAATGATTATTAATATTATAGATATAATCTTCAATATATAATCTTAAATAAAATATTAATATAAATACTAAAACTGTTAAAAATATATAATACCATGAATATTGATATTTCATTAAGTATTTTTCATTTCATTAAGTTCAGTATTTCATTAAGTTATTTCATTAAGTATTTTATTAAGTTTCGTAAGCGGGTAGCTGGTGCTGCACCTTATTAGCTACGTTCCCATTGGTTAGGATAAGCGATCTTTCTTAGCCAATCACGCGAGCCCGGTAAACGGTCTCTCGTTATGGTGCGTGCGTTGAGCTATCTCTTCGTGCCGATGCGCGGAAGGGAGTTCGGACATATGTGTACGTATGTGTGCGTGCATGTGGACGTTGTATTAATTATACGTTGTTAACTCAAGGTTTTGTCTTATTAACAGTTGTTATCTTAACAACTGTGTAACTGCCCTTACGCAATTCTGTTATTCCTTCATCGGAAGCCAAGATCTTACAGTTTCAGAAGTGGGATGTGAAGCTAGTGAGCATTGGAACATTATTGTTCGTTCCGTCGTTCTTGATCAAAACGATCTCGACGGGCGTTCCCGTTTTACGAGAGTGAATCTCGCGTCACGGTCGGTTTTTGTGGTTCCAGTCCAGCGTCCGTTACTTCGTGTTGGAACGTTGCTGTTCGTTCCGTCGTTCTTGATCAAAACGATCTCGACGGGCGTTCCCGTTTCACGTGAGTGAATCTCGCGTCACGGTCGGCTTTAGTGGTTCCAGTTTTGTGTGAGCATTACTGCTGTGCACCGCCGTTCTTGATCATTACGATCTCGGTGGGCGTTGTCGCTATTTGGAAGTGAATTCCTCGTCGCGATCGGCTTAGTTCTGCCAGTCTTTTTCGCCTTCGTAAAACCGTAAGTTATTTATGGTTCAATCATAATTTGAGCGTGAGCGTCACGTGAGTTGTGGTGCGCGCCGCCATTTTCGTGCCGTGTGGTTTTCGCCACGAGCATCGCCATTTTTCACGACGCTTGGGTTTGCGCCGCCATCTTCGGTACAAGTCACGTGGTTCTGCTTGCACGCCGCCATCGTTGCAGTTCACGTGTTTCTTCATAAAAATCAGGACACGTGGTTCTCGAACATTACCATTTTGATCAAGTGGAAACACAGTGTTTTTTCCATACCATTTTTGTCTCGAGTGTCACAAGGCATCTCAGTCCTTTCTCGACCGCGTTTTTTTTTTCGTGGACAAAAGACGTTTCACGTGAGTCAGTCGAGGTGTATGGAACGACAGCGGTTGGAATCGCTTAAGTATAAACAGCTTCGCAAAGAAGTGCTGCGTTACGGTCTTAAACCCGCTAAAAGTCGGAACGGGTGTTTAAAAGTGATAATGTCGTATCTCGAGAGCAACGGACTTAACAGTGAAGCGCGTAGTGGCGAAGAAGCCACGGGTGACGCGTCGGTTTCAAATTGCCCAAGGGCAAATTCAGTCCGGAACAACGCAATGGAGGCTGCTTCTTCGGGGCTCGGACAGTCAGCCGCGCAAAATAGTGCCGCGAATTCGGTACCCAGTGAAATGTCCCAGCTGTGCACTCTACTCACACAGTTGCTGTCAAGGATGAGTGCGGATGGAAATGCAGTTCTACCGCCAACCCCGGCAGTCGCAAACACGTTCTCGCAAACGGGTAATGGAGGTTCCCCGTTGCCGCCATGTTTGCAAGGGAATACGAGCATTACGTCATCTTCTGCGGGATCGTCGGCGCAGGCCGTCAAGCTGTTAGCCAATCAGCTCCCAGATTTTTCCGGCTCAGAAGAGAGCGACGTTGATTTGTGGATCGAAAAGGTGGAATGTGTGGCTTGTATACACGGGGTGTCAGAAGGCGTTATACTCCTTGCGGCGTCAAGTAAACTGTCCAAATCTGCACGGAAGTGGTTTGATTTGAGTTCAGGCTCAATCAACGAATCTTGGTTCGTGTTCAAAGAAGCTTTGACACGGCGTTTCAGAAGAACAGTATCTTTTCAGTCAGTGATGAGCAAGGTGGAAGCCCGCCGATGGGTTTACACAAAAGAGTCATTTCAGGAATACGCTATGGACAAATTAGCGATTATGCAAAGACTCAGGCTTCCAGATCGAGATGCTATCTCGTATCTTATTTCCGGAATTGGTAGTAATTCTCTTCGGGGCATTGCTACGGCCTTGCCGACTGAATCTGTTGATCAATTCCTAGTAAGGATGCATGACATCACCCGATCGTTCAATGACTTTGGCAGAATGTCTCCAACTCCTCGCCACAAAACCGTTAATAGAAATGGTACGAACGGCTCATCAGCGAAGAGTGAACCGCAGACATTGAAAAAAGAAGAGTTTTGCGTCTACTGCAAGAACAAGGGCCATAATCGAGCCAATTGTTGCAAACTGAAGAAAAGGAAGCAGGGACCGCAATCCGCCTCTTCGAATTCATCGTCTTCACCGATTGCAGTCGTCGAGGAAAAGCGGCCGGACACCGATTCGGTAATAGCGTTGGTAGCAGAGAGCAGAACAATCGAAACTCGTGACTCGTCAGTCAAAATTATAAGCATTAATGGAAAATCTTGTAATCTTATGGGTCTCTTGGATACGGGAAGTCCTATTTCTTTTATCAAATCGTCAGTTTTTGATGCTCATTTTGATTCAAAAGTAAAGGTTGATATTTCCGATCGGTCGTATAAAGCCATAAATAATACGCCTATTCCGATATTGGGCACAGTGACTACCGAGATTAAGGTCGAACCTCTTCGAGATCTCGAGGCAACGATTCGGTTCCACATTTTTTCCTGTAACAGTAGAGATAGATGTGATAATCGGTCGTGATTTTCTTTGTAACGATGCACCCCGAAAAGCATAGCATCGTTCCGCCGGTAGAACACCCACCGAAACCGGCAACGGGGCGCGGTGCGCCCCACACTATTTTTTTAATACTTAAATAATCAGATCGCTCGAGGCATACAGCCTCGCGATAAGCGACACCGAGCGAGCACGGGAAAACCCGACCGCCGCCGAACGCCAGCCCAAGCGTTTTCCCACTCAGAGCGGGCGCCGAGTGGAAGAATTTCCTCTCCACATCTCCACACGATTTTCCGGGTATAAAAAGGGACCCAAAAAGATCTCTAGACCGATTCCGGATCCTGACAGCCGACGCTACCAGCCGACGTTCGAAGGATATTCCTGAACCTGTTCCTCAAAGCCGCAAACCCAGGGAGTCGAGCGTACTCGGTTTCCGTCGAGCGTTCTCGACAGCTGCTTCCTGAGCACCAAATTCTCCGGGTAAAACAGCGCCCGGGGTGGAGCGTACTCCGCCTCCGCCGAGCGTTCTCGGCCGCTGCCAAAACCCCGGATCCCAACGCAATACGGGACGTGGGGTGGAGCGTACTCCGCCTCCGCCGAGTGTTCTCGGTTCCCGTGCACACACCGAACATCCGTGCCTTTCCGAGATATCGAATAGAGCGCAGTAGAGTGTTCTCTGCTACCGCCGAGCGTTCTCGGCCCGATCATCTCGTCCCGTACACGATCCGCAAAAACCCGCATCTCCGATCGCGCCGCGTTACCACCATTTATACGGCGATAACAAGCCATCGCGCCGCACCACGAATCGCGGACTTTTAAATCCGACATCGCGCCGCGCCAAAACACGCGCCCACCGCGTGTTCCCGTCGTGCGTCCTAATCTACCGTACGCTACCACGCGAATCACGGAACATCAAGCGCTACAGCGCACCCCGCGTGGTATATCCGCTCATCGCGAGATTTGTATATATGTATATAAGTTTAGCGTAATAAATTAAGGTGTTTTGTCAATTACCAAATCTGTCTCGCATTTCACTCAGACCCATCGAACCCCGGCATCCGACGAGCTACGCCCGTGCGTTCGAATCAACGGGTTGTTTCATGGCGCCCGAACAGGGACCGTTTACCTGTCCGTAGAGTGAAATACGAATCGAGAATATGACAAAAGAGTGGATATACCGGCTCAGTAAGAGCGAGTTAATTGACGAAGCAGGGAAACGCGGACTCGAAACCGGAGGCACGGTCGACGAACTCCGTCAGCGGATCAGCCATCACGCGACCCTTTGCCCCGATATTTTCCGCACCCCCCAGCCGGACGCGAGCACGGCCCCGTCCACCGCGATAGCCACCGCGCCCACCGACCACGCGCAGCCCCACGTAAAGGCCGTAAACCAGATACGTAAGTGGGGGTGCCACTTTGACGGGAAAGACCCTGTAGCCTTTCTGGAACGGCTGGAAGAACTGAAGACCGCGTACCGCCTGACCGATGACCAGTTATTGAGCGGGTTACCCGAATTGCTAAAAGGGGAGGCCCTTCTGTGGTATCGTAATACCCGCGACCAATGGTTGGAATGGGAGGACTTCGGGAAGGACTTCCGCGACTATTTCTGGCCCCGGCGATATCGGCAACAACTTGTGCGCGACATACCGTCTCCAAAAACCAGACGAACTCTACCGTAAGTTCGCCACGGAACTCGTGACAATGATGCGTCGGGCCGGGGACTATTCCACCGCCGAACAGATAGACACGCTGTACGAGAATATGCACCCGCGCATCAAGCTGCACATCCTACGTGAGAATATACGCCGGACCGGTGACCTCCTACAGCGAGTCGACGAGATCGAGGGCATCGAAGAGCAATGCCGGACGCGACAGCCCACGCCGAAGCCCAGCGCCGCCGCCGCCACGACGTATGACCGCCAGGAATGCTGCTGGCGGTGTAAGCAACGTGGACACACCCGTTTTGATTGCCGCCGACCGCCCCGCAAATTTTGCTCACAGTGCGGAAAAGACGGCGTCCTGACTAAAGACTGCCACCCGCCGCCGGGAAACGCCGCCGGGACCGGGGAAGAAGCGGCCGCACCCCGTTCCGCCAAATAGAATTCACCCCGCGACCGCACCTAACGGTTGACGTCCACCTATTACAGGTGGACGCACTAATAGACACCGGATCGGAGGCATCGTTTATAGATACCGATACCGCCCGGAAAATCGAGGGCCAGGGCTTCCCACCGGCCAGCACCAGCGGAACGGTGCACCTGGCCGACGGAACGACCGCCGTGACCTGCGGCACGATCACCTGCCCAGTCAAGATATACCACCGTACACACGTGCACACGTTCCGAATAATGCCCACACTGGACAGCGCCATGCTGATAGGCATCGACCTGTGGGCCCGGACCCGGAAGAGTATACCACCGCCACCCCGACCGCCGCGCTGCTCCACCACCGGAACATCCAAGGGACCAACAACACACGCCGGCGACGAAGACCAACGCTTACAGGAGTTCTTACGGGAAGAGCTCGCACTATTCCGCGACGTACGGGGCCCCACGGACAAAATCCAACACGTAATCCGCGTGAAGGAGGGGTTCCCAATAAAACAGCGATACCGGCCCCGCAACCCGGCCATGCAGGTAGTAATCGACGCCGAGGTAGAAGCCATGCTACAGGATGACGTCATCGAGCCGTCACACAGCGCCTGGAGCTCACCCGTCATTGTGAAGAAGAGGGACGGCAAACCAAGATTCTGCATCGACTTCCGACGGGTCAACCAGGTGACCGAAGCCGATGCCTACCCGCTGCCACAAATTACGGCCACCTTAGACAAACTGCGCGGAGCACAGTACCTGACAACCCTCGACTTAAAAAGCGGATATTGGCAGGTACCGCTGGCACCGGAAAGCCGGCCAATCACCGCCTTCACGGTACCGGGCAAAGGCCTCATGCAATTTAAGGTCATGCCCTTCGGCCTACACTCCGCACCGGCCACCTTCCAACGCCTGTTGGATACCACTGGGTCCCGAATTGGAGCCCCGCGTCTTTGTCTACTTAGACGACATCATCGTCTGCAGTCGCACGTTCAACGAACACTTGACCACGCTCCGAGAAGTATTCCGCCGCCTCCGAGAAGCACGCCTTCGCCTCAATCCCGAGAAGTGCCGGTTCTGCGTGAACCAGCTGAGATACCTCGGACATGTAATCGACCGCGAGGGTATCCGGACAGACCCGGAAAAGGTAAAGGCGATACAAGAATGGCCCGCCCCACGCACTATACGGCAAATCCGACAGTTTCTAGGGATGGCGTCGTGGTATCGGCGGTTTATACCGGACTTCGCGACCGTAGCCGCGCCCTCACCCGGAAAAACGCCCGCTGGGCATGGGGGCCGGCAGAACAAACGGCATTGGAGACGTTGAAGGCCACACTGACCACCGCCCCCGTACTTGCATGCCCCGACTTTACGCGCACGTTTGTGCTGCAAACCGACGCAAGCACCACAGGGCTGGGGGCAGTGCTCACCCAATATTTCCCTGAAGGAGAGAGGGTGATCGCATACGCAAGCCGCACCCTCAACCAGGCCGAACAAAACTACAGCGCGACCGAGTTAGAATGCCTAGCCGTGCTATGGGGAATCCGCCGAATGAGGGGGTATCTAGAGGGGTATCAATTCACGGTAATAACCGACCATCAATCGCTCCGATGGCTGCAGAAGCTTGAATCGCCGTCCGGACGGCTCGGCCGCTGGGCGTTCGAGTTGCAGCAGTTCAGAATTCGACGTTAAATACCGAAAAGGGGCGTTGAACCGAGTGGCAGATGCGCTGTCCCGCCAACCAGTAGTCGCCAATATCAAGGCAACAACATGCCCCTGGTATCGCCTACAATGGCAACGGACCCACGACAACCCCCGCGAGTATCCGGATTACCGGATCCAGGAGAACAAATTGTACCACGTGCTCCACAAGCTTGACTTTAAAGACCTGGCTTTCGAAGACCAGTGGAAGGAGTGCGTCCCGAAGAACGAAAGAGCAGCCGTGCTCGCCCGATACCACGACCACCCCACCGCCGGACACATGGGCACCGCGAAAACCATCGCGCGCATCGCGACACATTATTATTGGCCGGAGATGTTTCGCGAGATCACCCGGTACGTCCACTGTTGCACAAACTGCCTGGCTCACAAAGCCGAGCAGAGAAAACCCCTCGGAACGTTACACGCCACCAACGTCAGCCACCCGTGGCAGCAAGTCACGGTAGACCTGGTGGGACCACTGCCCCGCTCCAAAACCGGGCACACTTGGCTCCTGAACATGCAGGACAGATTCACCAAGTGGGTCGAAATCCGCCCCTTACGACGCGCCACCACCCCCGCCGTCTTACAAGCCTTGACCGAGGCCATCATCCTACGACACGGATGCCCTACCGAAATATTATCCGACAACGGGACACAGCTCAAATCCGGAAACCTAACGCGCGCCCTGCACGACTTAGGCATAAAACACGCGTTCACACCCCCGTACGCACCACAATGTAACCCCGTTGAGCGCACCAACCGAACCATAAAAACAATGATGGCACAATACGTCGACCGCCGCCACCGATCTTGGGACGAACATCTAGCCGAGATACAGTTCGCATTTAACACCGCGACACACGACGCGACCGGCTTCACCCCCGCGTTCCTAAACCACGGGCGCGAGCTACGACGCCCTGAAGAACCGGCCACCCGAGGCCCGGCAATCGCACCCACCACGCTACGGCGACACCTCAGCGATGCGTACGAGCTCGTGCGAATAAGCTTGACACGGGCGTTCCAACGACAAGCCAAGTATTATGACCTACGACGACACGAATGGAAACCGGCGATTGGCGATAAGGTGTGGAAAAAGGAACACCCGCTCTCGAACAAGGCGGCAGGGTTCAATTCGAAATTAGCTCCGAAATACGTCGGCCCGCTCGAAGTGCGACGAATCATTTCCCCCGTAATTGTAGACTTGCGAAGCGAGAAGGGGAAATGGTTCCGACACACACGCATTAAGGACTTAAAACTGTCACCCCCCTCCAACAATAACAACAACGACGACCTCGGCGCCAACCAGCAATAACAATTGAACAGACAGACGAACGACAGATTCGCGACCGTTCGGTTATCGAAGCAGCATGGAGACAGAAATCCTACGAGAAATTGAGGAACTCCTCAACGATCCCGGAGAGTACAATCCCGCGGATCCGGCTATGGGCGCACAGTGGAGCCGATTACGAGGGCCACCAACAGCGGCACCCACCCCGACGGGAAGGCCGATACCCAAGGTTGGATCCATGATTCAACGATCAGACGCGGCCAACCGCAAAAAGCAATCATGGCTCCTGGAAACACCACCACCGTTGCCGAGGAAGCACCAACCGCCGCCGGCCGCCCCGAAACGACCGACTCTTGAACCCGCCAGACTGATGGGTCCATCACCTCCACCCGTCACGGTGGAAGTTGCGCCAGGCGTAACCGTGGACGTACCCTATTTCGCGGCCCACGTATCGCGCCAATACAAGGCACGATTAGGCGCCGACCGTTGGCATATTCGTTTCAATGCCTGCGGGAAGGTCAGGTCGATCCACAAAAAGTAAGCGGCAATAAGCGCCTAAACTTCGCGCTATTCGAAGGAGGGGTGTGATGTAACGATGCACCCCGAAAAGCATAGCATCGTTCCGCCGGTAGAACACCCACCGAAACCGGCAACGGGGCGCGGTGCGCCCCACACTATTTTTTTAATACTTAAATAATCAGATCGCTCGAGGCATACAGCCTCGCGATAAGCGACACCGAGCGAGCACGGGAAAACCGGACCGCCGCCGAACGCCAGCCCAAGCGTTTTCCCACTCAGAGCCGGCGCGCGGGCGCCGAGTGGGAGAATTTCCTCTCCACATCTCCACACGATTTTCCGGGTATAAAAAGGGACCCAAAAAGATCTCTAGACCGATTCCGGATCCTGACAGCCGACGCTACCAACCGACGTTCGAAGGATATTCCTGAACCTGTTCCTCAAAGCCGCAAACCCAGGGAGTCGAGCGTACTCGGTTTCCGTCTAGCGTTCTCGACAGCTGCTTCCTGAGCACCAAATTCTCCGGGTAAAACAGCGCCCGGGGTGGAGCGTACTCCGCCTTCGCCGAGCGTTCTCGGCCGCTGCCAAAACCCCGGATCCCAACGCAATACGGGACGTGGGGTGGAGCGTACTCCGCCTCCGCCGAGTGTTCTCGGTTCCCGTGCACACACCGAACATCCGTGCCTTTCCGAGATATCGAATAGAGCGCAGTAGAGTGTTCTCTGCTACCGCCGAGCGTTCTCGGCCCGATCATCTCGTCCCGTACACGATCCGCAAAAACCCGCATCTCCGATCGCGCCGCGTTACCACCATTTATACGGCGATAACAAGCCATCGCGCCGCACCGCGAATCGCGGACTTTTAAATCCGACATCGCGCCGCGCCAAAGCACGCGCCCACCGCGTGTTCCCGTCGTGCGTCCTAATCTACCGTACGCTACTGCGCGAATCACGGAACATCAAGCGCTACAGCGCACCCCGCGTGGTATATCCGCTCATCGCGGGATTTGTATATATGTAAAACAAATTCCCTTTTCGAACGCTCGCGACAGCTCGCCGGATTCGGGGTTCGATGGGTCGGTCGAAAGAAACGTGGACGCGTGAGAATTTGGATAGAATGATGTTTTTATTCGTCAGATATGATTAAATACAGAACGCGGGAGATGATATTATTTACAATGACGCTGGATGGAATATAGTACAATGAGTGAAAAAAACGCGGAGAATAATGATCGCCGGTGATTGTGCGGTGCGTCCACAATGTGTGGGCCGTACGGTGGTGCCGGTATCGCGCGGTGCGTGCGGCAGTGCGGTGAAACGGTGGTAGCGGCGCGATCACGCGGGAAGCGCGTGACTCGGTGACGCGTTGACGCGTATCGATGGCCGTCGGGTTTAAAGGCCCGCGCGTTTCGGTATTCGGTCACCGTATCAATGGCGTGTCGCGGCGCGGTATCGGTATCCGTATGTCGCGGTGTGGAGATACGGGTCCCGTGGATCGTGACGGGAGGAGGTACTCGGACCGAGAACGCTCGGCGGTACCGGAGAACACTCCACTACGCTCTGATCGAGGCCTTTGCAGGATAGGCACGGGTGGTGTGTGTTAGTCCAGGAGCCGAGAGACCTCGGCGGAGACAGAGTACGCTCTACCCCCGGTCCTGTGTAAGCTCGTGAAGGATGCTGTACCGAGGTGACGGCCGAGAATCCTCGGCGGAGACGGAGTACGCTCCACCCCACGCGTTCGGTTCGGTGATTGCTAGGATACAGCGACCGAGAACTCTCGGTGGAAGCGGAGAACGCTCAACTTCCTGACTCTGCTGTTTCTAGGATACGGTTCGGGATGGTTTCTTTAGCGTCGGCTTAGTGCTTCGGCTGCGGAATCCGGAATCGGTCCCTTGTTAATTATGCGCGGCTTTTTATACGAATCCTGATTTCTCGGGGTAGGAGTTATCCCCGCCACGGTCGGTACGTACCGAGTTTTCGGAGCGGGGAGATCGGTTTCGGCGTTCTCGGCTCGCTCGTCGCTCGGCTTTTTCCGACGCCGTTCGGATCTGACGCGAGGCCGTTGGCCTCGAGCGTTATTTGTAATAATGCTTTAAAATAATGTGGGGCGCACCGCGCCCCTCTGCCGTCTGGTCGGGTGTACGGACCGGCAGTACGATGTTTTTAAGGGGCATCGTTACATCACCCCCTTCCGATACATAGCGCGAATCTTAGGCGCTATTTTGCCGCATGTGCTACCGTGCCATTATTTCTTTTTGACGGAGCGTACCTGTCCGCGGGCGTTAAAGCGGATATGCCAACGGTCCGCTCCGAGCCGGGCCTTGTATTGCCGGGAGACGTGCGCCGCGTAGTGCGGCACGTCCACTGTGATTCCCGGGGCGACTTCCACGGTGATCGGTGGTGGTGGCAGAGGTCCCATCGGCCGCGCGGGCTCTAGCGTGGGCCGCTTCGGTTGGGGTGGAGCTGGTCCAGCCCTGTTCGTCAGCAGCGGTGGCATCTCAAGCAGCCAGGCTTGTTTCCGGCGGTTCGCCGCGTCGGACCGTTGTATCACGGCGCCCACCTTCGGTATGGTGCGGGTTGATAGTGAGGCCGGCGCCGCGGGAGTATTGGGCTCTCGACGGAGTCGGGTCCAGCGGGTGTCCATGGCCGGTTCGGTAGGATTGTACTCCCCTGACCCTTGGAGCAGCTCCTCAATCTCTCGTAATATGTCTTTCTCCATGACTAGACAGAATCGAAATGATCGGGTCGGTGTCGCTAATTGTTTATTCGTCCTCGTCGGTGACGTCCTCGGTGTCGTTGTTGTCGCCGGGGTCGCTGGTGGGGGGCCCGATTTTCAGATCTTTGACGTGTATATGACGATACCATTTCCCCTTGTCGTCGCGCAGATCTACGATAACGGGGGATACAATTTTCCGGACTTCTAACGGTCCGGTGTACTTGGGCGCTAGTTTCGCGTTGAAGTCCCTCGCTTTGTTGGAGAGCGGGTGTTCTCTCTTCCATACTTTTTCGCCAATGACGGGTTTCCACTGCCGCCGGCGCAGATTATAATGTTTCGCTTGGCGTTGGAATGCTCGCGCTAGATTAATGCGGACCAGCTCGTACGCGTCTTCGAGGTGTTGCTGCAGCGCGAGGGGTTTCGTGGTTGGTTTTCGCGGGGTCGGTTCTTCTGGTCGGCGCAGTTCGCGCCCGTGATTAAGGAAGGCGGGGGAGAAACCGGTCGCGTCGTGGTGCGCGGTGTTAAACGCGAATTGGATCTCGAGGAGGTGCTCGTCCCAGGAACGGTGCCGCCGGTTGACATATTGTGAGATCATCGTTTTGATCGTGCGGTTCGTGCGCTCGACCGGGTTGCACTGCGGTGCGTAGGGAGGCGTGAATACGTGCGTGATGCCTAATCCCTGCAGTGCTCGGGATAATTCACCGGATTTTAGTTGGGTGCCGTTGTCGGAGAGGATTTCGGATGGGCAGCCGTGGTGGAGTATAATCGCCTCGTTAATCGCGTGTAGGACGGCGGGGGTAGTGGCTCGGCGGAGGGGGCGGATTTCGACCCACTTCGTGAAGCGATCCTGCATATCGAGGATCCAGGTGTGGCCGTTTTTGGAGCGCGGTAGGGGACCGATGAGATCTATCGTAACCTGTTGCCAGGGGTGCGTTACGTTCGCGGCGTGGAGCATTCCGAGCGGTCGGCGTTGCTCGGCCTTGTGCGCGAGGCAGTTCTGGCACTTCTGGACGTATCGGGCGATGTCGCGTAACATCCCAGGCCAGTAATAATGCGGCGCGATCCGTGCGATGGTTTTCGCGATCCCTAGGTGCCCCGCGGTGGGTTGATCGTGGTACCGGGTCAAAATCGCGGGCTTCCCTTCCCTTGGAACACATTCCTTCCACTGCTCGTCCGGCGCGGTGTCTTTAAAATCGAGGCGGTGTAGGATATGACGGTGTAGTTTGCCGTCGATGATCCGGTAATCTGGAGAGCCCTGGGTGCCGGTTTGCGTCAGTTGCCACTGCCTTCGGTACCATGGGCAGGTGGTGGTTCGGATGTTGGCGACTATCGGTTGCCGAGAGAGAGCGTCGGCCACTTTATTCAATGCGCCTTTCCGGTATTTGACTTCGAACGCATACTGCTGCAGCTCGAACGCCCAGCGTCCGAGGCGTCCGGATGGGGACTCGAGTTTTTGCAACCACCGGAGCGACTGGTGATCGGTCACCACGGTGAAGTGGTAGCCCTCGAGATAGCCTCTCATTCGGCGTATTCCCCATAAGACGGCCAGGCATTCTAGTTCTGTTGCGCTGTAGTTTCGCTCGGCGGCATTTAGTGTGCGACTTGCATAGGCGATTACCCGTTCTCCCTCCGGAAAATACTGTGTAAGGACGGCTCCCAATCCGGTGGTGCTCGCGTCGGTTTGTAGTACGAAAGCTCTGGAGAAGTCGGGGCAGGCTAGCACCGGGGCTGTTGTTAGGGTCGCCTTCAGCTTACCGAACGCCGCTTGTTCGGACGGTCCCCACGCCCATCTGGCGTGTTTCTTCGTTAGGGCGGTCAGTGGCGCGGCTACGGTGGCAAAGTCCGGGATAAACCGGCGGTACCAGGAGGCTACCCCGAGGAACTGCCGTATCTGTTTTACGGTCTGCGGGGTCGGCCATTCCTTAACGGCTTTGACTTTCTCGGGATCCGTCCGAATTCCCTCTCGGTCGATCACATGACCAAGGTATTTTAGCTGACTGACGCAGAACCGGCATTTCTCTGGATTCAGCCGCAGTCGGGCGTCTCGGAGGCGGCGGAAAACCTCTCGTAATGATTCTAAGTGCTCGTCAAACGTTCGGTTGCATATAATGATATCGTCCAGATACACGAATACGTGCGGCTCTAACTCTGGTCCTAGCACGGAATCTAACAACCGCTGGAACGTGGCAGGCGCGGAATGTAACCCGAACGGCATTACTCGGAATTGCATTAAGCCCTTTCCGGGGACTGTGAAGGCCGTGACCGGGCGGCTGTCGGGCGTCAGCGGGATTTGCCAGTACCCGTTCTTCAGATCTAGCGTGGTCAGGTACTGTGCCCCTCGTAGTTTGTCGAGGGTAGCCGGTATCTGCGGTAGGGGGTAGGCGTCTGGCTCCGTGACTTCATTCACCCGCCGGAAGTCAATACAGAAACGCGGTTTGCCGTCTTTCTTTTTCACGATGACTACCGGGGAGCTCCACGGGCTGCGTGAAGGTTCAATGATCTTATTTTTTAACATTTCTTCCACCTCCTGGTCGATAATGGCCTGCATCGCGGGGTTACGAGGTCGATAGCGTTGTTTGATCGGTGGCCCTCGTATCACTCGGATCTCATGTTGGATCTTATCCGTTGGCCCTTGGATTCCTTCGAACAGGGCGAGCTCTGTACGTAGAAAATTCCGCAATCGGTTTGCCTCTGTTTCGGAGCTCGCCGCGAGTTCCGTGGCTGGCGACGGTGCCGGATGGATGTTCCGCGGGGGCGGTGGCGGGATGCTCAATCGTGTTTGCCCCCATAAGTCCATGCCGATCAACATGGCGTTTTCGAGCGTCGGCATGATCTGGAACGCCTGGATGTACGTTCGGTGTGCGATGCGGATTGGGCAAGTGATCGTGCCCTGTGTATGCGAGCTCGTGCCGTCTGCCAAATGCACTTGTCCGCCGGTCATGATGACGCTGAACCCTTCCTCCTCCAGTTGGTGCGCGGTATTGGCGTTTATGAAGGACGCCTCCGACCCGGTGTCCAGCAGTGCTTCGATTGGTACCTGTCGGACGTGTACGGTTAAGTGCGGCCGTGGCGTAAATTTTATTCGGAGGGCCGGGGCGCGGCCGCTTTTTCCCCGGGCCCGCTGCGGTTTCCCGGAACTTGAATCGTGGGTGCATGTTCTCGTACAGGTGATCGATTTGCTCCGAGCAGGAATACCCCCCGGCCCTGCGCATCATCGTGCCTATGTCGGTAGCGAATTTCCGGAAAGGTTCGTCGGGTTTTTGTAGTCGCGCCTGTATCTCGCGAATTAACTGGTGCCGGTAGCGGCGCGGCCAAAAATATTCCCGAAAGTCTTGCACGAAATCCTCCCACTCGAGCCACTGTTCGCGGTTGTTACGGAACCATAATAGGGCCTCGCCTTTAAACAACTCGGGGAGACCACTGAGCAACTGATCGTCGCTGAGTCGGTACGCGGCTTTCAACTCCTCCAACCGTTCGAAAGCCACCGGGTCCTTCCCCTCGAAGTGGCAACCCCACTTCCGGATTTGGTTCACGGCTTTAACGTGGGCGTGGGCATGGTCGGTGCGGTCGGTGGATACCGTAAGCGCCGGGGGCTCGTCTTTGTCCGGTTGCGGGGTACGGAACATGTCGGGGTGCTGGGTCGCGTATTGGCTAACGCGTCGTCGGAGCTCCTCGAGCGTGCCTTCGGTCTCGAGTCCGAGTTTTTCCGCCTCGTCCACGAGCTCGCTTTTCGTGAGCCGGTAGATCCACGCTTTTGGCATATCCCTTCTTTCCAAATTCTCGCGTCTCGCGGTATTCTAAGCAGGTCCCTGTTCGGGCGCCATAAAACAAATTCCCTTTTCGAACGCTCGCGACAGCTCGCCGGATTCGGGGTTCGATGGGTCGGTCGAAAGAAACGTGGACGCGTGAGAATTTGGATAGAATGATGTTTTTATTCGTCAGATATGATTAAATACAGAACGCGGGAGATGATATTATTTACAATGACGCTGGATGGAATATAGTACAATGAGTGAAAAACGCGGAGAATAATGATCGCCGGTGATTGTGCGGTGCGTCCACAATGTGTGGGCCGTACGGTGGTGCCGGTATCGCGCGGTGCGTGCGGCAGTGCGGTGAAACGGTGGTAGCGGCGCGATCACGCGGGAAGCGCGTGACTCGGTGACGCGTTGACGCGTATCGATGGCCGTCGGGTTTAAAGGCCCGCGCGTTTCGGTATTCGGTTACCGTATCAATGGCGTGTCGCGGCGCGGTATCGGTATCCGTATGTCGCGGTGTGGAGATACGGGTCCCGTGGATCTGACGGGACGAGGCACTCGGACCGAGAACGCTCGGCGGTACCGGAGAACACTCCACTACGCTCTGATCGAGGCCTTTGCAGGATAGGCACGGGTGGTGTGTGCTAGTCCAGGAGCCGAGAGACCTCGGCGGAGACAGAGTACGCTCTACCCCCGGTCCTGTGTAAGCTCGTGAAGGATGCTGTACCGAGGTGACGGCCGAGAATCCTCGGCGGAGACGGAGTACGCTCCACCCCACGCGTTCGGTTCGGTGATTGCTAGGATACAGCGACCGAGAACTCTCGGTGGAAGCGGAGAACGCTCAACTTCCTGACTCTGCTGTTTCTAGGATACGGTTCGGGATGGTTTCTTTAGCGTCGGCTTAGTGCTTCGGCTGCGGAATCCGGAATCGGTCCCTTGTTAATTATGCGCGGCTTTTTATACGAATCCTGATTTCTCGGGGTAGGAGTTATCCCCGCCACGGTCGGTACGTACCGAGTTTTCGGAGCGGGGAGATCGGTTTCGGCGTTCTCGGCTCGCTCGTCGCTCGGCTTTTTCCGACGCCGTTCGGATCTGACGCGAGGCCGTTGGCCTCGAGCGTTATTTGTAATAATGCTTTAAAATAATGTGGGGCGCACCGCGCCCCTCTGCCGTCTGGTCGGGTGTACGGACCGGCAGTACGATGTTTTTAAGGGGCATCGTTACATATGTATATAAGTTTAGCGTAATAAATTAAGGTGTTTTGTCAATTACCAAATCTGTCTCGCATTTCACTCAGACCCATCGAACCCCGGCATCCGACGAGCTACGCCCGTGCGTTCGAATCAACGGGTTGTTTCAAAGTATTGTATGTTTTATAACATTTTTTCTTTTGTATGCTTCATAGTTTTAATAAATTTGTAACAACATTTGTGTATTTCATATATAATTGATTTTGTCTTAAAAACAATAAAATTATACTTTTAAAAATTAACCAATTTTTCTCTATTTTCATCCATTTCTATTATATAAAATAATAAAAGAAAAATTTCTATATATAAGTATATACAAATGGAATTATAAATATGTAATAAATATATACAATTAAATATATAATTTTACACATACGTACACACACACACACACACACACGCTTGAGACAGAAAAAACCATACGACGAAGCAATGTATGCCAAAACTCAGCACACTAGAAAACAACCACCAGAGCACAACGACCCACCACAAACGCTTAAAGTAGAGAAAAAGAAACAGATATAGCACATAATACAACACACACAACAGCGTGTGTGGGGCGTGATGATAGGAGTGTTTGTGTGTGTGTGTGTAATATTGTATATTTAATATTGTATATTTAATTGTATATTTATTATATATTATAATTCCATTCTTAATATTTTCAAGAAGAATAGTAAATTTGTAAAAGTGACCAAAATTCACCAATTTTATACGTCATATATACGTTGTATATACGTCACCTTCTATTCAAGAAATATCGTCATTTTGACGTCATAGATATGACGTCATCGGTCTGTGACTTAGGACCGTCATTTTAACGTTATTTTTACGTCATTTCATGACGTCTTTTTTGGTCCGGACTGACCAAATTTTGACGTCAAAATGACGTGTGCTAGCTACCTGGGATGGCCCCTCCCCAAGCACCTAAAGCACCTGGGGGGGGGGGCCGATCCTCCAGGGTGGTCTGCGTGCCCACAGTTCTCGTGGTGCGCACAAACCGCCCCTTCCTCCTTCCTGCTACCGAGGCGTACGACGGAGCGCCCGCCCCGGCAGCAGGAGAGGGGGGATTTACTCCCCCCCTACACCTCCAACATCCCGGAGGAAAACTCCCCGGGACCCGAGCGCCAATGCGCCCCCGCTCCTCCAAGGACTGGAGGAAGGCCTCCAAAAGCCTCCGGGCCAGAGCCCAGAGGGAATCCTCAATCTCCGCGGTAGCCGAATAGTGCGGGGGGCCCGCGTCGCACCCCCCGCACCGCCCGTCGTCTGATGACGACGTAGGGGGGGTCGGGACCCTACCCCCCCCTACGCCGGCCCTTGGGGGTCCGAATCCCCTGAGACGGTAAACTACTTATCATAACGTTGTCCATTACATCCATGAAAATAGTAATTTTTTAACGTGGTTGTCTTCCACGGGAGGTTACATCGGAGACTCCACTCCTAGGTCGGTTGGGATAACCCTCCTCACGAGCCCGACCTGCCCGGGTTTTTTAACATGGTTATTCCTTCCATGTGTGCGCTCTTAGACCCCTGGGATTTCTCCCAGGGGAGCCCTTCCACCACGGCAAGGTGGCACACAACGGAGGGGATCCCATAAAGCATCATACATAGTTATTGTACGTACATCACACAATATAAATAATGTTGCAATACCCTGAAAAAATCAAGTTATTTATTTTTGTCATCTATTCCTGAATTACTTGGAAAAATTAAATAAAATATTTATTTTAATTTTAGTATCTTACCGTATCCATATGTCGTATATGTACAGAGTAAAGCTGCGCAATATGAGGCTTACGTGGGAGAACCTTAGGCAGAATATGCAAAATAAAAGTTAATTATTAAATAAAATTAAATAGTAAATAAAAGGTAATTAGACTCTATATTGCTGTATATGTTATAATAATTTGGTTACTGTTATGATTTTTTAATAAAAACACTTATAAAAAATTTATATAAAATTTCTTAATTACAGAAAAAGACAGTCATATACTTACAGAAAAAGTTCCATCGACGTAGATTTCAGTAGCAGAAGATAATGCTTGTAATAAATAATTGGTTGATAAAATTATTGCACTTTTTCCATCAGTTGTAATTACGTTTTGTTTATAGATATTTTGTATGATATCAGAATTTTGTAAAACGTCATATAATGATGCCAACGTATTAGGTACGGGTGGCTGACTTTTTGTTCGTTCACGATGCATACTACATCTTATAGATGCAAAACTCATATATTGCGCTGCATCTGGGTTGCTGAAAAGAGGAGAGATATTGTAAATATAATATAATATTGATAGAAAAACTTTCGTGAAAATACAATTATATATAACCGATTAATTTTTTTTATAATTTTTTAATAAATTTATTTTATTATGACTGACGCTCTGATGAAGTGAATTAAAGTAATTAAAGTATATTAGCAAAATAATGTTTTTAATAATATTAACAGAAGTATGCAAACAATTAAAAATAAACAATCTAAGTTAATATAAGAATTAAAAAATTTGAAGTTTTTTTTTTTAATAATATATATCTTAATACAGTACCAACTGTTTCTCATACAATATTAATTTTTCCTTATAAAATTCCTTGTACTCATAGGCGTCCGCAGAAAGGACCCCGCACATTTCTTATGGATTTTGGTTCTCGGTCAAGTCTTCTCATATTTTGGGAAATTGTAGTTCCAGATATCCTGAATAAAAGTGTCAATGGGCGCGACCTCCTAAAATTAACAGTTTTCGAGATATAACTGGTCAAACTTGGCTAATTTCCATTATTTCGGACATTGGGCGATATAAATAATCTCTGTGTTTCTCGGTGTCTCCCACATGATCCTACAGACTTGAAAAAAATACCTAGATGAACCTTATAACATGCGAAATAGGGCTGCCATAGTGGCGTTTTGCTTCGCGACCTCAATTGCTGCTAAAAATAAACAATGAATAATATCATGGATATAGTCAGTGCGCATGCATTTTCCCGCTTTTAGCATTACCCAGGTTGAACGACGTGGACGTGACGGTATCACAACCCTTTGGGGTGCTTGATTTGCGTGAGTCTCCTTGCCTCTCACGGTTAAAATATTAAATCAGTTGAAACGGTACGGTTATTCGTCGGGCCGAATAATTCGCCGGTCGCCAGGAGATCGGACGGTAGAGAAGGCTCGTTAATAACTAAGTTGTTAATGAGAAAAAGAGAGAATAGTTTATTAAATAAGATTAAATTAAATTAAGAGTCAGACAGACGTAGGATTAGATACTGAAGTTTAGCGCAATGAGATCGTCGCAGTTAAACTCGCGGTGAGTAGTCGCGAAAGACGGCTGATAGCTGGTTGGATGCACGTGCATGCGAGTGAGGCCAGCGGGCCGGCGCGCGAGAGAGACAAAGATGCTTTTCTGGCGCGAATTAGTCGAGTCGGCGCGGAAGTTCGTCGTACAATGTGGTTACGCTGGATTTTACGAAATGATCGGATGAAGACCGGGAACGCCCGGCGAATGGCACGAGAACACTCGTGACGAATTTGGAAGTTAGATTCCGAGAACACTCGGATGGAGCACGAGAACACTCGTGTGATAGGACTGGACAATCCGAGAACGCTTGGCAGGTCTTCGAGAACGCTCGAAGTTGTTCGCTAAAAACGAACCAGGAACTGGTATCGTTTAACAAAATCAGGCCCTTTATATACACAAAATTGACCTCTAGCCGCCGATGGCCGCTGCGGAAAACGGTACGGTCGGTGGGGCACGTCGGTGCGCTAGCTCGGTCTGTTCGTGAATCGGTCTGGGCCAGCTCGTGTTCGGATCGGCCTTAAGTCGTCTTAAGTCTTCAGGCTTAAGGGCGATCAGCTGATGGCGGCTGACCGCGTGGTCAGTGTCGTATGTGACGGGCGCGATGCACCCGCACGTTGTCGGATCGGCGGACGTGTGTGTGGCGGTGATGTTGCGGCCCGGTGGCCGGCCGCGGTAGACAGGCGTAACGATGCCTGCATCGTTACACAGTTATTAACAAAAATTATTAACTTGATAGTTTTCAATTGTTCAGTTATTCCTTTGTCCTACATCCATTGTTGTATTCAAAAGAATGTCATCTGGATATTTAATATTTGGTCTATGACGTGCATATCCCAAATACCATAAAATGCTCGCAACGTGCGCACAGGTACCAAGGGTTCTGGCTCCAGATTGGCAAGTACAATAATACCCAGTGATGAAGTTGTTGTCTTCCTCATTTCGGACTTCTTCTTCATTGACGTATGCTATAAATATCTGATGCTTAGTTGCGTTTCGGAATCTAGAATATACTCTTACTCTTATGAAGTTATCCTCATTAACTGACATATCAATCTGAAGCTCGTCATTTCTATCGCGAATCAATTTATCTTGTATATACGATGGCGATAAATTAATCTGATAAATTCCTATAGTCAAATCTTTGAGGTAATCAAGATCCAGTCGGGGAAAGTTCGGGACTTGATTACCAAGTCTCTGCCATTGTCCATTCCGCAGATGCAAATTATCTATCTCTACTTTTCCTTGGACTACATTAGCTGTTCTTGATCGACGCAGCATTTCTCTAGCTACCTCGACAGTAGTTCCCTGCATTTGTATCGGAGGATGATATCTATTTATCATAGATCCAGCTATTCTATAATAGTCACCAATATATCTAGCATTCTGGATATTAAACGTATGTTCGAAGAACTTGAAGACTGATCTGATATGTCCGTTTCTTGATTCCACAATCCATCGCATTTTTGTTATTAGGCGAGTTTCATTTGCTTCCTCTGTTGTGAGTTGATGCTGCCCCCGCTCAAGCAATGCTGGCATTTTGTAATGAATACCCAAACGATTGAGAAATGGTATAATATCACGGTATCCTCTGTCTACCAATACAATATCTCCATTCTGAAACCAGTTCCGCAACGTTTCCGCATCTCTTTCAAATTCATGTTCAAGAATAGCAGCATCATTGTTTTGGTAATCTGTGAAATAAGGGCCCAAAATGTCCAATATATATCCATCCATACCTACTATTAATGTTGGTTTCAACAAATGACGCCCCTTATGCACAGAATAAGACTGCCGAAGTACTCGAAAATTGCTGCTTTTGTGGATGTATGCATACGTGGCATCTATTATGACAATAGCTTTGAGTTCTTCAGGGGTTTCGTTATACAGTTCATTTGCGAAGGAGGTTACATGTTGATGGATAAATTCTTGCCTCCCGATTGAATTGACACCTATATTTCCTGGTACAAATCTTGTAGCTAATGATCTTCGAACAGTACTAATCGCCATGCTTACCGCTTGTCTATTACAATAATTAAAGAGAACCATCAGGAATTCATCGGATAAGCCGTGTCTCAATTTACATAGGAATGCCATTAAAGCTCTTTTACTAACATACCTCATAACATCACCTTCAGGAACTGGATCACAAAATGTAAAAAGATCTTCGAATTGCTGTTTATTTAATGAAAATAAACAATGAAATTCTACATCAGTCAAATTGTTGATGTCTTCCAGTCTGGGCCGTGATCGTGCTGCGTTTCTAAGATGTTCTAGAAAAACTTGAAGTTCTTGCCCACGAATTATATAAGGCCGATTGATGTATCTCAATCCAGGTATGAGGCCTTCAATAATTAATCCATTCTCATCCAAATGGAGAGCGCACATTCTGACATTCTCCGGTACATAAATATTGCTGTGTACAAAAATATGGACTCTGGATTGAATAGTCAGTCGACGGAAATCGTGGGTCGCATTGCAAATTACGCAGGCACTATTCGCTCGTTGCGTCAGAACATTCAGCTTGAGACACATGGGATCGGCTTCAATTACAGCGATCTCATTAATGATTGACTGATTGCAATTGAAGCAAATCCTTGTTTCATTCTGTAAGTTAACATTTGGCATATTATTCGCGCTTCGTCGAGCTATTGCGATTTGTTGTTTTATTGCGTCCTCGCCAATTCGAGGCATTTGTTGTGCACGACCCCGTAAATTGCAAACATAACATGAATAATGTCTAGCAGCCATAGCTACTGCAGCTTAATTTTAAGACAAGATGAAAAAAGCTGAATTATAAATAATTATGTAATGAAGTGACTGCGAAATGAAGTTCTACATGTGTATTGAACAAATATATAGATCTCACCTGTGATCACGAAATCACCTCTTGTATAATGTTTTTTTTTCCAAAATTATATTCGCCGGATCCTAAAGAATAATTCCGTAGTGTGAATACATACACAATGTAATGATCAATCGCATGAAAGAGGAGGAAAGCTTTGTTTGTACGAGATGATGTTTCACCCAGGTAAACGAAGTATTTCAAAAAATCAAATGAGAAACGTATGCACAGTTTATATTAATTATTTGAAAATTAACCATCAAAATGTGTTAATATTTTTTAACATACAAAAAAAATGGACTATCCGAAGGGGAAAATGTATATCGTGATCTTTTGCCCAAAAAGATGTGAAAAGAAATGCGTCCTCTCAAGTTATTTTTCAAGTCATTACTATAAATCAATAAATACGTTTCTTTCTACTAATTATAGTTAACAGGCTGTCACTATAATCTTGTGGAATATGACGATTTCTGTGAGTATTCAAATACGAGGATTCACCGCGGTTATCATAGTAATTAGTATAATGTAAGAAAACATTTGGGTTTACTTTATCCATATGATATTATTCATTGTTTATTTTTAGCAACAATTGAGGTCGCGAAGCAAAACGCCACTATGGCAGCCCTATTTCGCATGTTATAAGGTTCATCTAGGTATTTTTTTCAAGTCTGTAGGATCATGTGGGAGACACCGAGAAACACAGAGATTATTTATATCGCCCAATGTCCGAAATAATGGAAATTAGCCAAGTTTGACCAGTTATATCTCGAAAACTGTTAATTTTAGGAGGTCGCGCCCATTGACACTTTTATTCAGGATATCTGGAACTACAATTTCCCAAAATATGAGAAGACTTGACCGAGAACCAAAATCCATAAGAAATGTGCGGGGTCCTTTGTCTAGGTAGGGGCAAGTGTAATGTGATCAGATTACACTTTTGCTTTACTGTGTCTGAAAAATAACGTACCATATAAACAGCATGTTATAAAATATTATTTTTTATTGGAGAGGATCGAGCAATGTAATATTTCATTAAAAAATTTAAAAGGTCAATTCCAGGGGGGGCAAATGCCCCTTGTTCGCGAGCGAACGAAGGGCTCCGCTCAGCCCTTACCACGCTGCATTGCATCGCCTATGTTGCATGGCCTGTGCAACATGGGTGGTGTAATGCAGCACCAACATACGTGGAGAGTAGCGGCAGTGATGTGTGTTACATCGCACACATTACTGTCGTTGCTCTCCATTCACGCTGCACGCGGGACTTATGTCCCAATCGCAATACGTCACAGAACTTAGCCGCGCTCACGCGGAGCGCGCTCAAGTAGCGAGACGGCGGCGCTACCGCTGTATCAAATTCAAAACGCCTTAGTCATCGTCCCCAATTCGCTATTTATAATTATATTTTTGCAGATATGTTTATGTAGACCTTTCCGAGCTTTTCTGGAGTGTTCCTTTTCTGTCGTCATTTCCTTCAAGAGGAAGTGACGACGAGAAGGAACATTCCAGAAAAGCGCAGTATAAAAACGGATGCGAAGTGGGGACACGCGCCAGTCTGCTTAGATACGTTCGAGTACGACCCGCATTTTTCACAGTTATAATTTCGCACACGCATTATTTCGGATAAGCGCATTTTATCCGAGTTCGGCGGTTTTCGTGACAGCAAAGTCGCATTCTTTGCTGCGTTCAATACGCGCGTCGCTTTGGAGTCGCTTGCTCCACGCGTTCGCGAACTCCGCGCTTGCACACGCCTCGAGTGCTTTCCTTCGGGTATTGCGTTCCTCGTGGACTCGCATTATCCACGCTGTGCGCCGCGACCTGAAAGTGCTCGTGTGAGAAAAACTGTATATACTTCTGTAAATAGATCTTACTTTATTCTGACTGTGCCGTTCACATTGACGTTTAAATATACTTTGTTATTTTTCTGTGTTCAAAAACTTGCGTGTGAATTATTTTGTGTGTGCGTGTACGTTTTCTCCTAACGGCTCCATTCCGTACCGAACATTTTGGTCCTTCGAGCCGGATTTCCGTCCTGGGAACCGGCAGTGCGTGTACGCTCGTGTGCGGTAAGATCGATCTGTATCTAAAATCAAAATGGAGCCGTTAATTGTTGCTCAACAGGAGATTTCCGGGCGTATCGCGCGTACGCTCGAAAACCTTAAAAAAGCGGGCGCAGCCAAGATCAGTGGGCCGCTAATCGCGACCACGCTTCGACTGCTCGATGGTAAGTGGTCAAAGTTTGAAGAGCAGCACGAACGGATGCGCAGCTTGCACTGGGCCGAGATGAAGACCCACGACTATTATGTGCAGGACTTCTACGGGAAAGTGGAAGACGTGTATATCCAACAGCGGGCCGCGCTGTTGGAGCTCGAGGCGTCCAAGGTCTCGCGTCCCGAGGACGAGCAGAAACCGGAGCAGCCCGCTCCTCCCCGCACCACATTGCCTCGCATCCAACTGCCGAGCTTCTCCGGGAAGTACGAGGACTGGCCGTCCTTCCGAGACCTCTTCCGGTCGTTGATCGTCAACGACCCGGCAATCTCCGACGTCACTAGGTTGCATTACCTAAAGACGAGCCTGCAAGGGGAGGCGGAATTGTTAGTGCGAAGTATGCCGACCACAGAGACCAATTTCGGTCGCGCATGGGATGCGCTGACCGGTTTTTACGAAAATACTCGCCTGCTGGTGCGGTCATACTATGCCGCATATACGGCCCTGCCGAAGATGAAGGCCGAGTCGCCGGCAGAGCTTCGCAAGCTTTTCCACGCGATGTCGAGCACGCTCGCTGGAGAGTATCGGGCGTCCCATCTCGAGCAGTGAGGACCTCTTCGTGTTCCTCACTGTCGAGATGCTCGACCCCCGCTCGCGGCGCGAGTGGGAGAACGCCGTCGGCGGCACTACGGATCCGCCGACGTATGCCGAGCTGCGGCAATTCGTTGAGAAGAGGTTGCATACCTTGGACGCGATGCAGCCTTCCAGGGTGGAACCAACAACCTCCGCGCGCTCTCACCACGTGAAGCAAGAGGTCGCCAGAGGAGATCAAACCGAACGGAGGAAGGAGCGGTGCACCTTGTGCGAGAAAGACCACTTCCTCATGGTCTGCGACGTGTTCCGAGGGAAAGCGGCGGTGGACAGACGTCGCTTCGTCGAGGAGGCCCGGCTCTGCTGCAACTGCCTGGGCAAGCATGGTGTTGGTGAGTGCCAGTCGAAACGAAATTGCGCCGTTTGCGAGGGTCGGCACCACTCCGCGCTCCATGACGCGTACTCACCCTCTGTGAGCGTGACGGGATCCGAGGATGTGCGAACATCCCACATTGCCCGACGCGAACTGGGGGAGCGCGTTGCGGTCCTGCTGGCTACCGCAAGGATCACCGTGCGTGACCAGCACGGCGGTCTGCACTCCGCGAGAGCCTTGATCGACCAGGGCTCAGAAGTGACAATCGCGACGGAAGCCTTGGTCCAACGGCTGCGACTTCCTCGCGTCCGTACACCCGTGACCGTCTTCGGCGTGGGCGGACAGCAGACGGGCGTAGCGCGCGGACAAGTGCGGCTGGACATTTGCTCGCGTCGGCAGGACTGCCCGATCACCGTATCCGCACTCGTGCTCCCGCGGTTGACGGTATATGCCGGCATCGACAGCGTGGCCGTCCGGGATTGGCCCCATCTCCGCGGCGTGGAGTTGGCGGATCCGGACTTTGCGTCGGCGGATCGCATCGACGTACTTCTCGGCGCCGACGTGTACGCCGCCATTCTCGGCTCTGGTGTCCGTCGCGGAGGGCCTCGCCCATTGCGCAGCAGACGAGCCTCGGATGGATCGTCTCCGGGGCGGTGGACGCGGCCGCTCCTCTCTCTCCCGTCGCGCACCACTGTTCAGCGCGGCGCGGAACCGGAGCTGACCACACGGTTGGCGCGGGGCACCTCGGTATGGCGCACGGGAGTGGCGGAACTCACCCCGTTCGTCGACTACGAAGGAGGGCTGCAGATCGGCGGTCGTCTGAGGCGCGCGGTGCTGGCAAGAAGCACCTACGACAGGAAGCACCTCATCCTGCCCAGGGACTCCGCACGCACTGGGCTGGTGACCGACGCCAGCCACGCAAGGGCTCTCCACGGCGGAGGGCAGCAGACGCTGGGTCTGCTGCACCAGCGGCTCTGGGTGCCGGTCGGGCAGATCACCGTCGAGGGCCGCACTCAACACTGCCTACGGTGCGTGCTATGGCGGGCGGCGACACCCCAACAGCTCTTGGGATCACCGACGCCTGCCTCAACTCGCGGCCGAACGCTCCCTTGTCCGACGATCCGGACGCCGTCGCCGCGTTCACTCCCGGGCACTTCCGTGTCGGCACTGCGTTGCTGGCGGTCCCGGAACCGACACTCGCGGAAGTGTCAGTCAAGCGCCGTTCGCGTTGGCAGCATGTCCGGATGCTGAGGGACCACCTTTGGCGTCGGTGGTCCCAAGAATGTCTCCACCGTTTGGCCGAACGCCCGAAATGGCGAACGACGGTAAAACTCGCGTATCGGTCAGCTGTGTCTCGTGCGCACCGAGATCACCTCACCGGCCCGGTGGCCGTTAGCACACATTACGGCGGTTCACCCGGGCGACGACGGCCACGTACGAGTGGTCGAGTTGAGAACCGCGACGACTACACTAACGCGGCCACACGCGAAAATAGTATTTCTACCGGTGGAATCGGGCACCGGTCTTGGCGCACGCGGCACAGCTGATCTAAGCACGAATACCACACGCGAAACCACTCGCGTAATGCGACGCGAAGCACGGCACGCGGCGAGCACGTGCTTCGCGAAATCCGCCTGCACCACGAGGGTGCTACTCCCTACGCCGTACGCGACACCATACCGCGGCTCGCGCGGCGCTTAGCCGCGAACGTCACGCGCTTCGCGCGCTCGCCGCGCGCGAAGCAAATTCGCGAATTATTTCGTCCGGTAAAATTACCGGAGGCGGGCGGAATGTTCGCGAGCGAACGAAGGGCTCCGCTCAGCCCTTACCACGCTGCATTGCATCGCCTATGTTGCATGGCCTGTGCAACATGGGTGGTGTAATGCAGCACCAACATACGTGGAGAGTAGCGGCAGTGATGTGTGTTACATCGCACACATTACTGTCGTTGCTCTCCATTCACGCTGCACGCGGGACTTATGTCCCAATCGCAATACGTCACAGAACTTAGCCGCGCTCACGCGGAGCGCGCTCAAGTAGCGAGACGGCGGCGCTACCGCTGTATCAAATTCAAAACGCCTTAGTCATCGTCCCCAATTCGCTATTTATAATTATATTTTTGCAGATATGTTTATGTAGACCTTTCCGAGCTTTTCTGGAGTGTTCCTTTTCTGTCGTCATTTCCTTCAAGAGGAAGTGACGACGAGAAGGAACATTCCAGAAAAGCGCAGTATAAAAACGGATGCGAAGTGGGGACACGCGCCAGTCTGCTTAGATACGTTCGAGTACGACCCGCATTTTTCACAGTTATAATTTCGCACACGCATTATTTCGGATAAGCGCATTTTATCCGAGTTCGGCGGTTTTCGTGACAGCAAAGTCGCATTCTTTGCTGCGTTCAATACGCGCGTCGCTTTGGAGTCGCTTGCTCCACGCGTTCGCGAACTCCGCGCTTGCACACGCCTCGAGTGCTTTCCTTCGGGTATCGCGTTCCTCGTGGACTCGCATTGTCCACGCTGTGCGCCGCGACCTGAAAGTGCTCGTGTGAGAAAAACTGTATATACTTCTGTAAATAGATCTTACTTTATTCTGACTGTGCCGTTCACATTGACGTTTAAATATACTTTGTTATTTTTCTGTGTTCAAAAACTTGCGTGTGAATTATTTTGTGTGTGCGTGTACGTTTTCTCCTAACGGCTCCATTCCGTACCGAACACCCCTTCTTGCCCCCCTTGCGGGCGCCTATGCCTGTACTGTATTAACTGTTAAATAAAAATGCAAATAAAACACATAAAAAGACAATATGTTAAAGCAAAAAGATAATAATATGGAAGAAAATATATTGTTAGGTAATTGTCATTGACGTATGAATATCATACGTCAATGGTAATTGTACATATATTAGTAAACATTCAAAATCATCATTTGAGTCAAAAAATATGGAACATGAAATTTTACTTATTGGAGCAAAATTATGATTGAGAAAAGTTACTGTATTCAATAATATAATTAAGGTGCAAAAGTTGTTAATAATAACACAGCCACACAAAAAAAAAAAAATTTCGACGCAGATGGTGAGATTATGATTACTATATGTTTTTCGGGTCGCTGAATCCGAATCCGAGGTCAGTTTTACTCCTGCACGTCAGGGTTTTGACATAACCTCAAAAAACATAGTAAATTTGAATTTTCTAAACATAAATAAAAAGCAAATAACAGATTTGTAGTATTTTAATCATTTTCTTTTTTCGAACTATATCGAGTTCTTTTCTCCTCAAAAGATCGATGCAATGTTTTACGTTTTCTACCTTCCTTCGGTAAGTCTCTTTTCATATTCCAGCAGAAATCTGCCATCATATGTTCGTCCCATTTTCCCTGATAGCGAGTTTCCATAACTTTTATGTCTTGATGAAAACGTTCCCCTTGTTCTTCGCTAAAATCTCCTAGGTTGTTGGGGAATTCGTCAAGATGTGAGTGCAAAAAATGTAATTTCAAATTCATCAAACAACCTAGTTTTTCGAAGTTTTTTACCATATTATTAACAATTTTTTCATACTGTGGACTTTTTGTATTTCCCAAAAAATTGTGTGCCACGTCTTTGAAACTAAGCCAAGCTTTTTTCTCAAGTCCGTTCATTATACTAGTAAAATTTTCATCTTTGAACAGCTTGCGAATTTGTGGTCCATCAAATACTCCTTCCTTCACTTTTGCCTCAGAAAGTTTTGGAAACTTCGATTGGAGATATAGAAAACATTTACCTGTTCTATCTAAAGCTTTAACGAACTGCTTCATCAGACCAAGCTTTATGTGAAGGGGAGGGATGAGAATTTTTGATGGATCTACTAACGACTTGTGAATGATGTTATATGAACCAGTGGTCAACGATGCTCTTACAGGCCAATTTCTTTGTTCGTAATGCTTTGCTCTATCTCTACTATCCCACAAACATAAATAGCAAGGATATTTAGTAAATCCTGATTGTTGTCCGAGTAACATTGATATGATTTTCAAATCTCCGCAAATCTGCCATAAGTGCTTATTATAGTCTATTTTTTTCAATA
Organism: Crematogaster levior; assembly: GCA_901521435.1. Classification (NCBI taxonomy): domain Eukaryota; kingdom Metazoa; phylum Arthropoda; class Insecta; order Hymenoptera; family Formicidae; genus Crematogaster; species Crematogaster levior. Next base: position 39,789 of record CABEGB010000618.1, read on the forward strand.
GAATTTGCATGTTATCGTACTTCTCTTGCATGATAGTTGAGTGTGCGATCGGAACTGGAGCATAAACATTTGTATTGTGGAGTAAAACTGCTTTGATACTTTGTTTAGACGAATCTATGAAAAGTCGCCAATCAGTGGCTTTATAACAATTCGCCTTCAATGCATTGATAAGACCTTCAACATCAGTGCAAAATACGAGTGATAACTTTTCATCTTTACTGAAGAATTTTAGAAACTCTTTTTCACGGTTACGGTACACAGAAATCTTAGTTTTTGGTTCTAAAACATTTTTCGCTTTGAGAAATGAAGCTAAGTGCTCGGAACCATCTTTTGGTAAACCTAGTTCTCGAATAAGATCATTCAATTCCAACTGTGAAATCAATGACGGGACTGGTGGTTTTTTGTCATGAGCTGCATACTCCGTATCACTGTCATTGTTGTCATCGCTCTCAGATTCATTTGTTTCAGAGAACTGTTCATCAATGTCCATCGGCTGAGTGTCTTTACATACGCGGTTACATTTAGTTTTCAACGTATTGTTTTCAATTAAAACTGGAGCAATCACACATGTAGTGCTTTTATATACAATTTTCTGCTTGTTTTTCTTACTGAAACCTTTTATTTGATTTAAACAAAAGTAACATTCTTCCTTATTAGTAGGACTTTGCCAAATGGCTGGACTAGAGTACTTAATACAATCTTTGTTTTGATCTTTTTTCCATCGAGTGAGCATTCTTTTACAACAATCACAAATAATATGTGGAACCCAGTTGCTAAGCTGATCCATCTTTAACTTGAAGATTTTTTCATACGCTGAGCGTATATCGACATCAACAGGTTTTCTTAAATAACTTACTTCGAATTTAGCACATATGTAGCAGAAAGCATCATGATCCATAAGACAATCATGGGTTTGCGAAACCTTTTTAGTGATTGTTTTTCTTGTGAAGAAAATGATTAAAATACTACAAATCTGTTATTTGCTTTTTATTTATGTTTAGAAAATTCAAATTTACTATGTTTTTTGAGGTTATGTCAAAACCCTGACGTGCAGGAGTAAAACTGACCTCGGATTCGGATTCAGCGACCCGAAAAACATATAGTAATCATAATCTCACCATCTGCGTCGAAATTTTTTTTTTTTTGTGTGGCTGTGTAATTTAACACAAAACTGTATTAAAGAAGTTTCCTAAAAGAGCCAATTAAAAACTGTAGCTATTTATTTTTCAAACAATTATTCAATGAAGACTTATAAGTCAATAACAAAATTTACAAGTCAACAAATGGATTTTTATATTTTCTTTCTATTAATAAGAAAACTGTTAGAAATCTTAAACATTTAAATCAAAATCCAGATACTGAAAATATATCAAAGGTATAAGATATAATTGTTCAAGATATTACAAAATTATTGTGAGTTCTAATATAAAAAAAAATGCTGAGTCCAAAAAACTACTTTTATAATTTTTATAAATTGTTTTATATATAAAAATATTATTTATATAATACACATAGATATATATTAAATGAGACTCTATTTTAAATGTATTATGCAAAAAATGTAATTTTAGTAAATTATTGAAACTTTAAATGTTAATTATTATCATTTACTATTTAAAACAATTAATTCGGACTTAATAATTTCTACCTGAACGCGCCTATGTTATTTGACCCATCTAATACGAATAATTCCAATACACTAATTATCCTTTTGTACAAAATACATAAAATCAAGAAATCTAAGCACATCAAAAATTAAAACTCAAGATGCTAAAGATGTCAAGTTTCAAAAAAGAGATATCAAAAAAATTTCAAAATGTCAAAAATATTAGAGATATTCCTAAATCACAATATTTTGATGTGAAAGATCTAAAAACAATGAAATCACAAAGTTTCAATTTTATCATGTTATAAATCATAGAAATTTTGATGAAATATATTGAAAAAAAAGAAAATAATTTAACCTTCTGCATACTGAATCAAAGATTTCTTTTAATGCGGTATGAGTCTCTCGAGATCGCTTTAACATTTCTTCTCTCATTTCAATCTATGCTTTGATGAATGGTGACTTAGGATGATTATGTTTTTTTAAAACAGTTACAATATTATCCTCAAGACTGTGCCAGAACATTTAGTTGTCCTCCGTGTGTTGCATCGAAAGACATTGTTGTAGCGACTGTCCATATAGTACAAATAATCATCATATAGAATTGTCCCCTTCTTTTTTCCAGGAACAATTTGCATCTATAATGAAAAAAAATATGCCAGTTAAATATTTCATATCAGAAATAATGTCAATATTCTCACTTCTCAATTAATATGTACTTTTAAATTAAATTAGTATGAAGTAATTTATTAAAGTTTTTAATATATAAACCTTCCATTACAAATGAATAATGAAAATTAAAAATAAACAATTTCTTTAAAGCTGCAGCAAAATATTAAATTTTATTTTTGCACATATAAATTCTTTATAAGTGAAATTTATATTGAACTGTAACAAAATACTATCGAGTAACTACAGAATCACATTACTTTTAATTTCTTTATATATAATTTAACTTATGTTAACAAAAGCAATAGTTAATATTGATTCAATATTTCATGAATACTTAATACTTTAAACATATTAATATGCATCAAATATAAAGTTCTTCATGCTACGGGTACTCTATTACTTACTTTGATAATCAAATAGGCAAAATATGTTTAGATAAAAACGATGCTCTCCTTGCAAAAAATATTTTAGTATACTTTACATTTTTATTGCTACTTGGAGATAAAACACAAGCACGATAGTTACGACAAAAGCGGTATTACGACGACATCATTTCAGGCATATAACGACACGAGCACAGGATAGATTAAAAGTTACATACCGCGGAAAAAAATCACGAGAATCGAGCACATACATATACTGCCTTTATCATAACGACACGAGCATGATATAGTTATGTACCGCGGAAAAACAGGGAGAAACATGCATGCATACGCTGTATTTATCGGATACAACAGTGGCATATTATAACAAAAGCGATTTTATGACAGAAGCTCATCAAAGACGTAACGACACGCGCATAGGTAGAAGACTGAACTCTACTGAACACAGCGCGGGAAGCATCGCGGGAACGTGCATGCGCCAAAAAGTAAAGAAATAAAGGAGGGAACATATGGTTTGAGAAAAGGGGACGGAAGTGCTATATATAAAAGTGGACGCACAAGATGGCCGCTCACGGCGCCAAAATTGACGCATTAGCGCGCACACGCATAAAACCACACTATACACGCGCATAAAACCACACTGTAGAACATGCTGATGCGCATGTCACAAAAGTGGACTACTAAGATGGCGGTCCAAACTACTGCCGTCCCCAGTAAATTATACCCCCACTACCGATATGTTCCCTCCTTTATTTCTTTATTCTTCGGCATGCGCATGCACGAATTTAAGGCCATCGCACACGAAATTCCGTAACCGTAAGCATAAAGCCTTGTTGACACGATGATAGAAATCGGTCCGAGTTCTCGGTCCGAGAAATGTGTAGCCAATCAACTTGTCGTTTGTACGGAAAGGCGGCAATTTTATTGGCTGCACGTTTCTCGGACCAAGAACTTGGATCGAGTTCTATCATTGTGTCAACAAGGCTTAAGACGTAATCGTAAGCTTGAGAATCAATCAGAATATAGCTTTAGATCTAAATAAATCAATAAAATTAGAAATAATCATAAACTTACACGTAACATAAATTTCAACCGGTTGAAACCACAGACTTCTATATATATACTAGACTGCGTACTCTCGCTTATCAGCGTATCTTTATGTATAACATTCAGTACATATGCCTTGAGCACATGCGCGAAATGAGCTGTCAATGGTTAAGTTCCGTAAACTGCATATGCGCCCATAATCTTAACGTGTACTAACAATAAGTATATAGATAAATATCATTTAAGAGGCATTTATTTCATTTAAGAGGCATTATTTAGGCAGCACATTTCGCGCATGCGCATAATTAAAAGTACATAATTTTAGGAGACATGAATATATGGCTGATATATGGGAAGTACGCAGTCTAGTGTATATACAGGGTGTAACAAAATCAAAGGCTAATACTGATAGGGTAGGTAGGGAATGGGGTGGAGATGGAAATGAGATAGGACACCCCTGTCCGATCATGCACCCCCGCGGAGATACAGAGGGTGGAAGTAGTACGAATCCGCGGCGCGCTATGACAAGTCGCTTGTCGGTGAGACGAGCGCGCGAGTAGTGGTGTTGTCTCCACTAGCCGGCGCAGCCGAGAATCCGTGTGAGCTGCAAGCGCGTAGTAGTAGGCAGTGAGTGAGAGACACTAACGTCGTGTGTGTGGCTACGGCTTGCACTGCAGAGTGCAGAGCGTGGAAAAGAGAATATGGTGCAGAGTGCAGAGCGGAAGATGTGACGGGGAGATCATGGGCTTCGTACGAACCTTCTTGTTACAAACTATTATTTTAAATAAAAAGCTTTGATTTCTTTTTGCAAATTGCGCATATGTCAATAACTCTTTTTCCGTTCTTTTTCCTCCGCATGAGCTCACCGATTTGGAAACTAGCAATGTATCGTGAAGGCATCGGTGTTGATAGGGATACTATTGAAACTCGCTCGTATTAAATGAAACAAGCTTACATAAAAATAATATCATTGAAAGGTCTTAGAGTACACGCATAAATTTCATTAAATCAAAACAGATTTTTGTTCAGTGCTCGCTTTATTCGCTCGGTCACTAGGTATGAATATGTTCGCCAACAACTTCCTGACAAGGCGTAATTAAAATATCATATTATAATTCACATTATTTCATGTCATATTTTTGTAACATTCTTTTTAAATGACTAATGAGCATGTGACGAACGATTTCGTTCAAAAACTAATGAGAAAAATTCCACATAGAAACACATACATTTAAAAAAATGAAAATAAAATCATCAATTTTTGAGATATCGAAAATTGGTTAACGCGGTTTCTTTATACCTTAAACAGTTCGAAAATATGAAATTTTGTAATTAAAAAATGATAATCAATTTTGGAGCTATTGAAATACGGTTAACGCTGTTCAATGGTACAATCGTGTACGAACGAAGTTCTATTGAACAACGTTGATCGTATTTCAATAGCTCCAAAATTTATTGTCATTTTATAATTACAAAATTTCATATTTTCGAACTGTTTAAGGTATAAACGAACTGCGTTGACCGATTTTCGATATCTCAAAAATTGACGATTTTACTTTCATTCTTTAAATGTATGTGTTTCCATGTAGAATTTTTCTCATTAGTTTTTGAGCGAAAGTGTTCAAATAAAGCTTTATCGAACCGCGTTGGCCGTTTTTCGTTATCTCTAAAACTATAGATATGCTTTTTTAACACGTTTGTAAACATTTTTAAATGCCATTATTCTATAAATATTGAGATACGGGAAAAATGAAAAATGTACAAAAGGTTACAAAAGGTTACAAACGATTGTCGATCGAATGGCAGAATTGAAAATCCGATTTTTCCGTTGTCCTCAGCAATTAAAAAAAAAAATGAATTTAAGAAAATACGTTTTTTTTTTTTATCGCAGGGGAAACCCTTTATGGGTTCCCCGACCTTGGGGAGGTCGGGGATATGTGGGAGTCCCGGGCATGAGGAACAGCCCAGTATACCCACTAAAACCCCTGCGGCCAGAAGAAGAATTGGCGTTGCTTGTTGAATTTCCCTGGAAAAATTAGAAAATGTTACATTATTTTTCAGTATAGAGATAATAGAAATAGAAATAGAAATTTTTCTAAATACTCCATTAATTTCCGAATCTTCGAATGCACTTACGTTACAGGAGATGCTCGAAATGTCCACCATTCTCCTGCAAGCATAATCTTGCGCGGTGAATTATGCCTTCCCGCACACGGGCAATATCGGCCGGGGTTATTAATGTTACGGCTGCGTGGATCCTCGCGACCAGCTCTTCTGGCGTTTCCACATCACGCTCGTAGATTTTTTCTTTTAGATAGCCCCAAAGAAAAAAATCTAAAGGAGTCAAGTCTGGGAAGCTGGAAATGATGCAAATGTCATGAATATGGTACTTGAGTGTTTTAGATTAATAAGGAATGTAATATTTTCAATTACCGTGGAGGCCACGGCACTGGTCCTCCTCTTCCAATCCAACGATCGGGGAACGATTCATTCAAAAAAGCTCGCACTCGTCTGGAGTAGTGAGCTGGAGTTCCATCCTGTTGGAACCATATGTCCCGAGCACCAGGCCCCTCGTCGATCATCTCGGGCAAAGTTTCATTTAGGAAAATATAATAATTTTCCCCCTATTAAAAAAAAAATTGACATTTAAATTTTATTAAATAGATTTTATTAAATAGAAAATAATTTTTTTCTTGAGCGGGAGAAAGTTGAGGGGGAGGGGGTGGCGTGCGTGGGAGAAATGTTAAAGAAACTCACGTTCAGTGGATCTGGAAGAAGTCGAAGGATAATTTCGTCGTGTAAGATTGCGCCCCAAACGTTCAGCCGTGGCCACTCATATTGGAAACTATTTTCACGCGTGGCTCTCGGATTTTCCAACGCCCACACGTGGCTATTGTGCTGATTAAATATTCCTTCACGTTGGAAACACGACTCGTCCGTCCAGCACACATTCCAAAGAAAATTGGGAATTTCGTTATGCGCAATAATAAATTGGCAGAAATCCATCCGTTTCTCTTCGTCGCCAGGTAACAATTCCTGTACCGTCGTATAATGGTACGGATGGTACCCTTCGCTTCGAAGGATACGGTGGACCATCGATTGATTTGTTCGAAGGTGACGGGCAATTCGTCGCGTGCTCATGGTCGGATCTTCTTCCACCTCCTCGAGGACGTCCTCCTCAAGATCTGGAATTCTACGGTCTCGATAACGACCTCCATGAGAACGAGGAACCAAACAATTTTCTTCTCCCATCCGACGATGCAAATTCGTGAAAACTTTTTGACTTGGGCTGCGACGATCAGGGTAATCACGCGCGTATAAAGCGGCTGCCATTGAGGCGTCACCACCGCACATACCATAATAAAAGTGCATGTCCCGATATTCGATAGCCGTAAATTCCATATCGATTATGATGAATAATCCACAATTTAACAGTTCACAGCGAAAGTTGCCACAGCGTAATATCAATCACAATGAACGAAAGGCAAACGAAAGAAAAATAAATGAATGTAAAAAAATAATGAATGCCATTTGTTTTTCTTTCATTCATTTATTTTTCTTTCGTTTGCCTTTCGTTCATTGTGATTGATATTACGCTGTGGCAACTTTCGCTGTGAACTGTTAAATTGTGGATTATTCATCATAATCGATATGGAATTTACGGCTATCGAATATCGGGACATGCACTTTTATTATGGTATGTGCGGTGGTGACGCCTCAATGGCAGCCGCTTTATACGCGCGTGATTACCCTGATCGTCGCAGCCCAAGTCAAAAAGTTTTCACGAATTTGCATCGTCGGATGGGAGAAGAAAATTGTTTGGTTCCTCGTTCTCATGGAGGTCGTTATCGAGACCGTAGAATTCCAGATCTTGAGGAGGACGTCCTCGAGGAGGTGGAAGAAGATCCGACCATGAGCACGCGACGAATTGCCCGCCACCTTCGAACAAATCAATCGATGGTCCACCGTATCCTTCGAAGCGAAGGGTACCATCCGTACCATTATACGACGGTACAGGAATTGTTACCTGGCGACGAAGAGAAACGGATGGATTTCTGCCAATTTATTATTGCGCATAACGAAATTCCCAATTTTCTTTGGAATGTGTGCTGGACGGACGAGTCGTGTTTCCAACGTGAAGGAATATTTAATCAGCACAATAGCCACGTGTGGGCGTTGGAAAATCCGAGAGCCACGCGTGAAAATAGTTTCCAATATGAGTGGCCACGGCTGAACGTTTGGGGCGCAATCTTACACGACGAAATTATCCTTCGACTTCTTCCAGATCCACTGAACGTGAGTTTCTTTAACATTTCTCCCACGCACGCCACCCCCTCCCCCTCAACTTTCTCCCGCTCAAGAAAAAAATTATTTTCTATTTAATAAAATCTATTTAATAAAATTTAAATGTCAATTTTTTTTTTAATAGGGGGAAAATTATTATATTTTCCTAAATGAAACTTTGCCCGAGATGATCGACGAGGGGCCTGGTGCTCGGGACATATGGTTCCAACAGGATGGAACTCCAGCTCACTACTCCAGACGAGTGCGAGCTTTTTTGAATGAATCGTTCCCCGATCGTTGGATTGGAAGAGGAGGACCAGTGCCGTGGCCTCCACGGTAATTGAAAATATTACATTCCTTATTAATCTAAAACACTCAAGTACCATATTCATGACATTTGCATCATTTCCAGCTTCCCAGACTTGACTCCTTTAGATTTTTTTCTTTGGGGCTATCTAAAAGAAAAAATCTACGAGCGTGATGTGGAAACGCCAGAAGAGCTGGTCGCGAGGATCCACGCAGCCGTAACATTAATAACCCCGGCCGATATTGCCCGTGTGCGGGAAGGCATAATTCACCGCGCAAGATTATGCTTGCAGGAGAATGGTGGACATTTCGAGCATCTCCTGTAACGTAAGTGCATTCGAAGATTCGGAAATTAATGGAGTATTTAGAAAAATTTCTATTTCTATTTCTATTATCTCTATACTGAAAAATAATGTAACATTTTCTAATTTTTCCAGGGAAATTCAACAAGCAACGCCAATTCTTCTTCTGGCCGCAGGGGTTTTAGTGGGTATACTGGGCTGTTCCTCATGCCCGGGACTCCCACATATCCCCGACCTCCCCAAGGTCGGGGAACCCATAAAGGGTTTCCCCTGCGATAAAAAAAAAAAACGTATTTTCTTAAATTCATTTTTTTTTTTAATTGCTGAGGACAACGGAAAAATCGGATTTTCAATTCTGCCATTCGATCGACAATCGTTTGTAACCTTTTGTAACCTTTTGTACATTTTTCATTTTTCCCGTATCTCAATATTTATAGAATAATGGCATTTAAAAATGTTTACAAACGTGTTAAAAAAGCATATCTATAGTTTTAGAGATAACGAAAAACGGCCAACGCGGTTCGATAAAGCTTTATTTGAACACTTTCGCTCAAAAACTAATGAGAAAAATTCTACATGGAAACACATACATTTAAAGAATGAAAGTAAAATCGTCAATTTTTGAGATATCGAAAATCGGTCAACGCAGTTCGTTTATACCTTAAACAGTTCGAAAATATGAAATTTTGTAATTATAAAATGACAATAAATTTTGGAGCTATTGAAATACGATCAACGTTGTTCAATAGAACTTCGTTCGTACACGATTGTACCATTGAACAGCGTTAACCGTATTTCAATAGCTCCAAAATTGATTATCATTTTTTAATTACAAAATTTCATATTTTCGAACTGTTTAAGGTATAAAGAAACCGCGTTAACCAATTTTCGATATCTCAAAAATTGATGATTTTATTTTCATTTTTTTAAATGTATGTGTTTCTATGTGGAATTTTTCTCATTAGTTTTTGAACGAAATCGTTCGTCACATGCTCATTAGTCATTTAAAAAGAATGTTACAAAAATATGACATGAAATAATGTGAATTATAATATGATATTTTAATTACGCCTTGTCAGGAAGTTGTTGGCGAACATATTCATACCTAGTGACCGAGCGAATAAAGCGAGCACTGAACAAAAATCTGTTTTGATTTAATGAAATTTATGCGTGTACTCTAAGACCTTTCAATGATATTATTTTTATGTAAGCTTGTTTCATTTAATACGAGCGAGTTTCAATAGTATCCCTATCAACACCGATGCCTTCACGATACATTGCTAGTTTCCAAATCGGTGAGCTCATGCGGAGGAAAAAGAACGGAAAAAGAGTTATTGACATATGCGCAATTTGCAAAAAGAAATCAAAGCTTTTTATTTAAAATAATAGTTTGTAACAAGAAGGTTCGTACGAAGCCCATGATCTCCCCGTCACATCTTCCGCTCTGCACTCTGCACCATATTCTCTTTTCCACGCTCTGCACTCTGCAGTGCAAGCCGTAGCCACACACACGACGTTAGTGTCTCTCACTCACTGCCTACTACTACGCGCTTGCAGCTCACACGGATTCTCGGCTGCGCCGGCTAGTGGAGACAACACCACTACTCGCGCGCTCGTCTCACCGACAAGCGACTTGTCATAGCGCGCCGCGGATTCGTACTACTTCCACCCTCTGTATCTCCGCGGGGGTGCATGATCGGACAGGGGTGTCCTATCTCATTTCCATCTCCACCCCATTCCCTACCTACCCTATCAGTATTAGCCTTTGATTTTGTTACACCCTGTATAGAAGTCTGTGGTTGAAACGGTTGTTACATTTAAATGGCGTATTCTATTTGCTGACTCTGGGTCGAGTCAAACAAAGGAGAGAGTGAATAAAAATGATATTCTTATTCACTCTCTCCTTTGTTTGACTCGACCCAGAGTCAGCAAATCGAATAAGCCATATGTTTATGGTTATTTCTAATCTTATTGATTTATTTAGATCTAAAACTATTTTCTGAATGGTTCTCGAACTTATGTTACGACTTATGCTTATGGTTTTCACGGAGATCCGTGTGCGATGGCCTTTATCACGTGCCTAGACCATCAATCACAAATAACATTTATCAAATATAAAATTCCTCATGCTACCCAATTACTTACTTTGATAATCAAACAGGCAAAATATGTTGAGGTAAAAACGACGCTCTTCTTGCGAAAAATGTTTTAGTATATTTTAGTATATTCTTCTTATTGTTACTTGAAAATACAATATGAGCACGATATTCACGACAAAAGCGGTATTACGACATTATTTCAAGCATATAATGACATAGGATAGATTAAAAGTTACATACCGCGGAAAAAAATCGCAAGAATCGAGCACACACATACTGCTTTTATCATAACGACACGAGCATGGTATAAAATTATGTACGGCGGGAAAACATAGCGAGAAACATGCATACATACGCTGCATTTATCGGATACAACGTTGGCACGTTATAACGAAAGCGATTTTATGACAAAAGCACATTAGACATGTAACAACACGAGCATAGGTGGAAGGTTGTACATGGCACGGAAAAAAGCACACAAAGAAAAGTGGGAATCGTGCATGCTCATATATGCATTTATTATGCATTCTTAGGCCAATATTTATTTTTCAATATTATTGGCTACATTTAGCAGATATAACAGTTGAATACGCACGCACTGCCATTGGACTATTTTATTAGATCTTTCACACATATCAAATGATATATTCCAATCATAAATAATATTTACTGATTACTGTGTCTCGCTCAACTGTTGATTCTGCTAAATGCGATCAATGTACTGTATATAAAGCTGATCCTACATTGATCGTTAAATTATTGTAACATCGAGATGTTTGCTCATTTTTTTTGTTATATATACGCCTAAAGAAATTTCGAAAAAGCCATGCAGATAATACGTCCTTAAGTTAACTCTATACGTACGGTATGTTTATATTTATTAACTTTTTCCTTAATGAAGAATAATTTTTAATATTTGATTATATGCGTTTTGTACAAAATATAAAAATAAATATAATAATATTTCTATTTTTTCTTCTGGGCTAACACTTCTACGTCTTAACTGTTTCCTCTGTTCCATCTGTAAACATATTTTATCTTTATTAAATATATAAATTCTTACTTTTTAAAATAGATTATCTTAAATAAAATAATAAAAATAAATATAAACGTGTTACATTTAACATAATCCATTTAAAAATATTTAAAAAATGAATTTTTCAGATTGAAATACTCTTCGGCAATGTACAGAACGTAAGTACAAATTTGACATTCTTTTACGTATGATAAATATATATAAAATTTTTTTCAAGATATGCAAAAAGCATAAACTTCCAATTCCATTTTTCATATATCGCTCATTTGCTGCAACGGTGACATAATTCAAAATTTGTTAACTTTGAGTCATTCATATAGAAAAGAACAGATTTTGCTTGATACTAGTAGAACAAAAGTGAAATACTAAACACACCTCTATGAGAAAGTTGCTTCACTGTAATATAAAAATTATAATAAATCATAACATTCAAACTTATTTTCTGGAAAATCATTACTTCTGAATTATATTATATATCACTGTTGTAACAAATTGTTGAGTTGTTGCAAATTAGCGATATGTTGTTAAAAGTGGAAATAAAGAGAAATTTATTTTCTTTATACTTACATAATGTGATAAACATTTTCCACATATGACATTTTACGCAAAGATATACTGGCAAGGCACCATCTATGCTAAATTGCAGTCGTTTCATGCAATACTTGCAATATACACATGGCCACAATTCAGTGCCTCTATATCTCCATTTAACATTATGTAGCATTTGCTACATACTGGGGGAGTATTTACTGAAACTTAAAAAAAAATACGTTTAATTTATCATAACAATTTAAATTAACAATTAACATTTTAAAACAGTTAAAGAAGACTTACTATTGTTGGAAACTGTTCCGCATGATAAGCACGGCCACACACTCTCCCAGCATATATAATGAGCAGGTGTGTACTCTTAATTCTGTAGGATAAGATTCTCTTAAAATGAAAGCTAAGCGTTTCATTTCATTGTACACCGTTTCACGAAACGGTCGTATATTATTATTAACTTCAACTATTTCATCTTCCATTAGATGCAGAAATTTGCACATTCTATTGCCGTTATACGATTCATTACTGCAGGCTATGATTTGATGATACATTTTACAAGGCTTTCTATGACACACGCGTATCATGTAATCACGACAAATCATTTTTTCAAATAAAGCTTTTTTTGCAATAAAAGAACGACAATAGCAAAAATAATAATAGCGAAAATAACGACAATAGCGAAATGTACGACACAACCAAATGTAACCTATACTGAAGTTGCATGCCGGTAATACCATAAACATTTTATAATATATAGACCACGCGTTGCATAGTCGATTTCATAAAGTCCGTATCAGACTACGGCCAATTTCTTCACCTCTAGATAACTTTATCCGCCGGATAACTTGCTCATTAGCCAATAGAAATTGATTATTCTGGCAGATATCTTGCAGATAAGTTATCCGCCAGATATCTAGGGTAAAGGTTAGAAGATTAAAATTGTGAATTAGAGATTGTAATTTAGCCAATCAGTATAACGCAGTATAACAGTATTAGTTAGCTTCATACTAATTGGTCAAATTACAATCTCCAATTCATAATCACAATTTTTTAATCTTTAGTCTGACATGGGCTTAAAGTATGTTCCTTTAACAAAATTGGCTGTATTAATAGTTTATACTTTTATCCTCCCTTTGCTAAGAAATCATTGTATTTGAGTTATGTCAATGTTGTAGCAAACTGTTAAGTTTCACTATATAGTAGCAAATGAATGATATTTTATTGAAAGCAAAGATATATATGGCTTCTGCACATAAGACGTGGTAATCTTGGTCATCTTTTAGGTTTGTTGGCATTGCAATGTTTTTACATGTTCTAAGGGTCTATCCAGACAAACTTAGATAGTTGCATAAACATATGCATAAGGAAATGGACCAATCAATTTTTTTATGTATATGTTTATGTGACTATGCAAGTTTGTCTGGATAGGCCCTTATCCCCTCCGTTGTGAGCCACCTTGCCGTGGTGGAGGGGCTCCCCCAGGAAACTCTCCTGGGGGTCTAAGAGCTCACACATGGAAGGAAAACCATGTTAAAAAACCCGGGTAGGCCGGACTCGTGAGGAGGGTTATACCAACCGGCCTAGGAGTGGGGGGCTCCGAAATAACCCCCCCTGGAAGACAACCAGGTTAAAAAATTACACTTTGTTTCTCATGGATATGACGACTAATATTAGAAGTAACGTACTACCCCAGGGGTCTCGGAGCCCCAGGGGTCGGCGTGGGGGGGGTAGAGTCATCAGACGACGGGCGGTGCGGGGGGTGCGGCGCAGGCCCCTCGCACTATTATGCGACTGCGGCCGTTGACGAGACGCTCCGGACATTAGTCCGAAGCGCATGTGCATGGCTCCTCCAGATTTTGGGGGAGTCACCATCGAGGGGTTCCTGCTCTGGGGGGTGCGCCCCCCAGAGCAGTTCGGGAGGCGCGGGCCCGGTTTTTACCCGGACCTACGCCTCGGCTGTTCGTGGTAAGGGGAGGCCTGCGTCTCGATCCGTCGGGACGCAGACCTCCCCGGAGGTAAGTGCCCCCCCCAGGTGCTTTAAGTGCCTGGGGCGGGGGCACATTAGAAGATGGTGCCCGTCCACCGTCGACCGGGGCAGTTCCTGCCTCCGGTGTGGCGGGGACGGGCACCATGTGAGGGCATGTGCAGCGCCGGCTGCACATTGCCCTTTGTGTGCCGACGCGGGGCTACCCGCCCGCCATCGTGTTGGCGGGACTGGGTGCCCCGTGGTCCCTCCCCGTCGCGGGGGAGGGAGGAGAAAATGTAAGAGGAAGGGGAAAGGGGCCTCTCCCCCTTCCCCGGTTGTAGAGGTGGTGGGCTCTCCCTCACAGGAGAGCCCACCCCGTGGTTCGGCCTCCCCCATGGAGGTTGCCACTGATGGCGGCGGATCTTCCGCCGACACGGTGGTGATCTCTGTGGGGGGAGCCTCTATGGGGTCCCCAGAGGGGGGCCTCGCGATGGAGGTCGAGGAGGGGAGGGGTTCCCCTCCCCTTCAGGAGGTTCCTGCCCTAGTGGCTGTCCCTCCCCGTCGCGGGGGAGGGAAACGGAAGTTGAGGAAGGGAGGGGGGGTTTCACCCCCCTCCCTAGGGGTGCCTGCGAAGCGTCCCCAGCCCTCGGCTGGGGCTACGCTTCCCCAGGTGGATGGCCCGACGGAGGTCGTCTCCGAGGCTGGCTCGTGTGCCAGTCCGGCGGCGGCCTCCGCGGGGTTAGATACCTCCTTGGACTGCTTGTCCCGGGGGTATGGTTTGGATGACGTGCTGATGGAGCTCGCGGCTGAGTGTGAGAGGTATGAGGGTTCGTCCTCATCCTTTCCCTCCTCCCTGAGCAAAGAAGGGGGGTCTTCCCCCCTTTCCACCGATACGGATGGGGAGGAGGTTGCTACGGTGCCCTCTCTCCCCTTGGACAGCCCAAAAAGGCTATCCGGCAGGAAGGTCGCAAAGGCCACTAAAGAGAAGTGGCAAGGAGGTTGTCTGCCTTTGCCTGCGTCGGTATTATTGGCCCGCGAGCTGGCTCGCGTTCCACACTTTACCGACGAGGATCTTGATGCGGTGCTTATACTTAAGCCCAAATGGAAGAAATACGGGGACATCAGGGTAGCCGGGGGGTGGCTAAGTCCTGAGGATTTCAGGCCCATCCCCCCGGTGTGTATGGTCCCCGTGTTAGAGCTTATGGTCAAGGAGGATGCGAGCGCTTTTGCCACTAGGCATTCTCTCGCCTCCTCCGGCCCAGTTGATACCGGGGTGTGCTTTGTGGAGGGGGATGGTCATGCGTTTATCCAACGCTTGATCGTCTCTCCCAAGTACACCCCAATTGGGTACATATAATAGGGGTGACTGGAGGCGGGGGCCTCCAGTCGCCCCTGGCCCCAACAACACCAGGGGGCGGCCCCCCCTCCTAACATACTGGGGGGGCGGGGGAAGGCTGTGGTGACCCAGCCTTCCCCGGAGTATGGCAAATTTTATTGGGGGAGCTTCTCTCCCCCCAGGATAGGGGCTATTCATAGCCACGCCCGAGGGGGAGCCGGACGAAATGCCACTGGCGATACCCGGCTCCCTCTCACTATGGGCAAGGATGGTCACCCCCAGGGGTTTTAGTGGGTATGCCGGAGGGGAACTTCTTTCCCCTCCGGTGAGTCCCACATAACCCGTGGAGGTCCCCCCGGACCTCCCGGGTATCCATAAAGGATTTCCCCTGGGTAACCAAAAAAAAAAAAATGGATAGGCCCTTATGGCTTCTGCACACAGGACGCGGTAACGCTTGCCGTGCAGCAAGAAGCGACTCAGTAGCCAATCAATCGCTCATATGGAAGTATTATAAATTGATTAGCTACCGCGTGGTCTTTTTGCCGTTTTGTATGCAAGAGTCAATAAATATGGTTTGTTCGTATCGCGTGCCTCAACATGTTCCTACTCGTTCAAATGCGCTTTAATTTTTTGTTCAATTAATTGGAACGCATTAACAAATTGAAAGCTGGTAGGAGCGTGTAATGGTTTCTGCACACAGGACGCGGTAGCGCTTGCCGCGCGGCAAAACGCGATGCGGTAGCCAATCAGCTTACAACTTTTCTATAAGAGCGAAAAATTGATTGGTTACAGCGTCGCGTCTTGCCGCGCTGCAAGCGTTACCGCGTTCTGTGTGCAGAAGCCATAAGGGCCTATCCAGACAAACTTGCATAGTCACATAAACATATGCATAAAAAAATTGAAAATTGGTCCATTTCCTTATGCATATGTTTATTCAAGTTTGTCTGGATAGGCCCTTAGAACATGTAGAAACATTGCGATGCCAACAAACCTAAAAGATGGCTCTTTGTAATTTGCTACAACAGTAATATAACGCAAAAATGATGATTTCTCAAAGCTTTTGCACGCAAAAAAGGTTTTAGTATTAAAGGCCGGGTCTACAATAGGTGTAGTAAGCTTTAAATTGTAAGAAATTAACCAATCACAGTTGATTATTCTTCTATGATTCGTCTGTGATTGGTCAATTTCTTACGACTTAAGGGGATGCTAGCGTTGTCTGTTTTTACCTACAAAATTACCAAAATTTTCTAACACACGGCATTTTATATTGGCTGTATAGAATTAAAAATCCTTTTCTAGGATTAAAGTATACACATAAACGAAGCGCGCTTGCCTCCTATATACATTGAAAAAGAAAAAAAGTAATAAAAAGTATAAATTCACATATCCATTTACCGACTTTCTGAATTAACATGGCGTCTCGACCTGTCAACTCGTGAAAATATTCGCTTCGTATAAAAGTTATGTAGCTTTTATGCATAAAATAATACCCAAGCACGCTGTAGACGGCCCAGCAGAACATTGTAAAATTGTATAAACTGAGCCCAGTGGTCTAATTAATAAATGCCATGTGTTAGAAAATTTCAGTCCCTATGCGCCCGAAATATCGGTAAAACAGAGTGAAAAAAGTAACAAATTTAGTTCATAGATATTGTAGTAGAGGGTGTTGCAATCAGGAGCGAAAATCGCACATCACGCACACGAGGAAAAAGCCCATGTACGTGTGCGCTCGGCTTCGGTTAGCTTCGGACAGTAGAAGAGCGCAGACATATCTTTCGTCTCCTTCTCTCTCTCTCTCGCTACGGCTGACACGCTTGGCGATCGAGATTCGAGAACTATTATTTCTTACAAGGAGATGGTCAAGCTTCCCACCTGAGATTTAGCTAAATTTCAGTATGTTGTTACATACTGATACCTCTCCTACTAATATAAAATATGGTACAATAACTCGTACCATTATTTTACAAGAAATAATTGTAAAGTCAGTCATGTACGTAATCTACCGATTCGATAAACCTACTTTTCAAGCAATGAGCGTGGTCGTGTTAGTAAGTCGAGCGGCTAGAACGCTGGAGATCACGAGTTTGAAACAATCTTTTTTTTTCTATTTCTTAAAAAAATTTTTTTTTAATGTGTCTAAATAATTTATTATGCAATATATTTAACCTATATTAATCGTTAAAAAATATTATATTTATATAATAAAATTATATATAATTATAATATTTTATATTTTATTTTATGTTTTATTTTTTTAATATTACATTTATATAATATTTTTTAAGGATTAATATAGGTTGAATATATTGCATAATAAATTATTTAGACACATTAAAAAAAATTTTTTTTAAGAAATAGAAAAAAAAAGGATTGTTTCGAACTCGTGATCTCCAGCATTCTAACCGCTCGACTTACTAACACGACCACGCTCATTGCTTGAAAAGTAGGTTTACCGAATCGGTAGATTACGTACATGACTGACTTTACAATTATTTCTTGTAAAATAATGGTACGAGTTATTGTACCATATTTTATATTAGTAGGAGAGGTATCAGTATGTAACAACATACTGAAATTTAGCTAAATCTCAGGTGGGAAGCTTGACCATCTCCTTGTAAGAAATAATAGTTCTCGAATCTCGGTCGCCAAGCGTGTCAGCCCGCAGCCGTAGCAAGAGAGAGAGAGAAGGAGACGGAAGATATGTCTGCGCTCTTCTAGTTAGCTGAGCGCACACGTACATGACTTTTTACTCGTGTGTGCGCTACATCACGCACGCGAGGAAAAAGCCGTGTACGTGTGCTCTCGGCGCTCGACCAGCTAGAAGAACACGGACATATTTTCGCATTATAAATTTTTATACATACATACATACATACATACACATACATACATTATATCAGGAGACGCGGTAGCGTCTCCGGCCATGTTCAAAATTTTGGACGCTACTAGTCTCTTATCCAGAAAGATTAGAATCGATTTTTTGGGATACAGAACTATTAAAATATAAAAAATTTTGAAATGCATGTAGCATATTCTGAAAGGTGGCATCGCCACGAGTAAGTTAAGCCAAAAAAAAAAAAATCGGTCAAGCCGTTCTGGATATACAGGGTGATTCAAAATAACCATATGTCCTTAAAGAGACATATTCCTAAGCGTATTCTAAGACAACTTTTCCTTTGCCAAAAATTTTTCCGGAGCTTAGTTTTCAAAATACAAAGGAAAATAGGTAGCGTATCGTGAGTCGAGTACAAGAGACAAGCAGGGGCGGACCACTCACCGTTACGCGGGTGTTTACGCGAGGCGCCTGCTACAATCAGCTGACGATACATAAATATGCATACACACACACACACCACGCACACACGCAGCAGCTAGACGGACGGACAGACAGACACACACACACACACACACACCGCACGCAGCTGACAGACGGACGGACAGACAGACAGACACACGTACGTACGCATGTACATTTATTCATGCACTCAAGAATGCGTCAGAGAGAGAGAGAGAGAGAGAGAGAGAGGGAGAGGAATGTATCGAAGAAGCTTCAACATGTTTACTTACGTATCATTTTGTCTAAACAATTGATTGCTTCCGCGATGAGACAAATTCGTATGGAGTGATTTTATCCTTTTTCTTATTGTTCACGTTTCGAAGCACACAACACATTCACATCTCTGTCACTCACTTCATCGATAAAACGAGGAAATATTTAATGATAACTATTCAGCGCGAAAATTACTCGAAAAAGAAAAACACGTTTTCGACGAACACACGACACACGACGTGTTTACTCGACGCGGCAAGCAGTCGACTGACTTGATAGGTTATTGTTATCACGACAATCCCGTAACCAATTGAAAGTGGCTGCGTTCAGCAACAGAGCAGATCAGTGAGCGCTTAGTGATTCTTTTATTTAATTGGTTTCTGCACTTAGATCCAACGAAGATCTAAATGCAAGAACCAATCATATTAAAGAATCACTAAGCGCTCACTGGTCTGTTCTGTTTGCTGAACGCAGCCAATGTGAAACGTGAACGTACGATGATTTGAAGCCTCAGAATTAAAAACTGAATTATTGAAAACTGAAAATATTAATTAATATAATTTGATGTATTTTATTTATGTTTGGTTTTTAATAATTTGCGAATTTGGAGAAAATGTTCCTTGAAACGAAATATTTGGTTGCCCTGAAAAGGGCAGATTATTTCATTTTCTTCTTTTTTTATAGCAGATGTTCGAAGTGGCCACCGTCCATTGTGACACAAGCTCTCATGCGTCTCAATAAATTTCTTTGAGTCTTCTCCAGAATATTATTTTCGATGGACCAAATGGCATAATGGAGTTTGTTGTTTAAATCGTCGACGTCTTCGGGAAGCTTTCTGTAGATTATCTCTTTACAATGTCCCCACAGGAAAAAATCCAACGGATTAAGATCCGGAGATCTTGCGGGCCAAGATATTGGGCCATACCGACCCATCCAACGTTCAGGAAATTGCTCGTTCAAGTAATCCGTAACGACTCTGGCGTTGTGTGGTCCAGCACCGTCCTGTTGGAATATGATTTTATTCCTCTCTGCTAATGGCACTTCTTCCAAAAAATCTGCCATATTTTCTGCCAAAAATTCTTTATAAAATGCGCCATTTAATGTATCTGGCAGAATTACTGGACCAAGTATGTTTGTGCCCATTATTCCTGCCCAGACGTTGAGTTTCCATCGCCCAGACGTTGAGTTTCCATCGAGTTTGAAAATTTCTGTCTCGAGTGACTCGAGGATTCTCATCTCCCCACACGTGCATGTTGTGAGAATTAAAAATTCCTTCTCGTGTGAACAGCGATTCATCGCTGAATATCACACGAGAAGGAAATTCTGGATCTTCTTCTACTCTTCTCAAGAAATTCTCACAAAACGCCTTTCTCCTAGGATAATCTTCTTCTCGTAAATTTTGCACGCGGCAATAATGAAAAGCGTGCAATTTTTCTTCCTTTAAGACTCTCTGTACTGTAGAGTAAGACAGATCATGCTCTCGAGCAATAACCCGAATACTAGTTTCAGGCTCTTGTTCGATTGCACGAAGAATTGTCTCCTCATTTCGTACGTTTCTTGCGTTGCGTTGTCTACCGCAGTCTTTTTTATTTGGTAAGACGCTTCCGCTCTCGTATAATCGTTGCGCTGCTCCAAGTATTACGTTAGCCGACGGATGTCTCGCTCGATTTGGATATAATTCTGCATATCGTCTTGCAGCAACGTTATGCTGTCCCTGGCATTCGCCAAGTGCCATCAGCATGTCGTAATATTCTTCGTTTGTGTATGCCATCTTGCTAACGCTTCTAATAATCGAAGGATTATTGAGTGAAGAATCGATCGCTTAATCTTATTTATACGATCCTCACGGGGGTCCATGTCCCCCACCATGCCCCTTCCGTCAAATCGCGAGTCGCGTGTCGCGTCACGCGATTCGCGACCCGCGACACGCGACCCGCGACCCGCGATTTGTCGGAAGGGGATGAATCGCTGTTCACACGAGAAGGAATTTTTAATTCTCACAACATGCACGTGTGGGGAGATGAGAATCCTCGAGTCACTCGAGACAGAAATTTTCAAACTCGATGGAAACTCAACGTCTGGGCTGGAATAATGGGCACAAATATACTTGGTCCAGTAATTCTGCCAGATACATTAAATGGCGCATTTTATAAAGAATTTTTGGCAGAAAATATGGCAGATTTTTTGGAAGAAGTGCCATTAGCAGAGAGGAATAAAATCATATTCCAACAGGACGGTGCTGGACCACACAACGCCAGAGTCGTTACGGATTACTTGAACGAGCAATTTCCTGAACGTTGGATGGGTCGGTATGGCCCAATATCTTGGCCCGCAAGATCTCCGGATCTTAATCCGTTGGATTTTTTCCTGTGGGGACATTGTAAAGAGATAATCTACAGAAAGCTTCCCGAAGACGTCGACGATTTAAACAACAAACTCCATTATGCCATTTGGTCCATCGAAAATAATATTCTGGAGAAGACTCAAAGAAATTTATTGAGACGCATGAGAGCTTGTGTCACAATGGACGGTGGCCACTTCGAACATCTGCTATAAAAAAAGAAGAAAATGAAATAATCTGCCCTTTTCAGGGCAACCAAATATTTCGTTTCAAGGAACATTTTCTCCAAATTCGCAAATTATTAAAAACCAAACATAAATAAAATACATCAAATTATATTAATTAATATTTTCAGTTTTCAATAATTCAGTTTTTAATTCTGAGGCTTCAAATCATCGTACGTTCACGTTTCACATTGGCTGCGTTCAGCAAACAGAACAGACCAGTGAGCGCTTAGTGATTCTTTAATATGATTGGTTCTTGCATTTAGATCTTCGTTGGATCTAAGTGCAGAAACCAATTAAATAAAAGAATCACTAAGCGCTCACTGATCTGCTCTGTTGCTGAACGCAGCCACTTTCAATTGGTTACGGGATTGTCGTGATAACAATAACCTATCAAGTCAGTCGACTGCTTGCCGCGTCGAGTAAACACGTCGTGTGTCGTGTGTTCGTCGAAAACGTGTTTTTCTTTTTCGAGTAATTTTCGCGCTGAATAGTTATCATTAAATATTTCCTCGTTTTATCGATGAAGTGAGTGACAGAGATGTGAATGTGTTGTGTGCTTCGAAACGTGAACAATAAGAAAAAGGATAAAATCACTCCATACGAATTTGTCTCATCGCGGAAGCAATCAATTGTTTAGACAAAATGATACGTAAGTAAACATGTTGAAGCTTCTTCGATACATTCCTCTCCCTCCTCTCTCTCTCTCTCTCTCTCTGACGCATTCTTGAGTGCATGAATAAATGTACATGCGTACGTACGTGTGTCTGTCTGTCTGTCCGTCCGTCTGTCAGCTGCGTGCGGTGTGTGTGTGTGTGTGTGTGTGTGTGTGTCTGTCTGTCCGTCCGTCTAGCTGCTGCGTGTGTGCGTGGTGTGTGTGTGTGTGTATGCATATTTATGTATCGTCAGCTGATTGTAGCAGGCGCCTCGCGTAAACACCCGCGTAACGGTGAGTGGTCCGCCCCTGCTTGTCTCTTGTACTCGACTCACGATACGCTACCTATTTTCCTTTGTATTTTGAAAACTAAGCTCCGGAAAAATTTTTGGCAAAGGAAAAGTTGTCTTAGAATACGCTTAGGAATATGTCTCTTTAAGGACATATGGTTATTTTGAATCACCCTGTACAAACGG